>VMOF01000369.1:5269514-5277172 GCA_011764245.1 Trialeurodes vaporariorum | reverse complement strand
GGGACACTTAGGAAAAAACCAAAGGCACCATTATTCTCAGCTCATCAAGAACTATAATATGTTTATATAACGACCCTTGCAACCGCCCCATTATACACAAAACGGCAAGCTTAGTGTGTTGCCAGATGCACGGTGGGCCATACGTTTTCCATAAGACTCAATGTAAAATATTTGAACTTCCCGCCAAATTTGACAACACTGGCGCTGCCTTGGTAGCATTTTCGGTATGTGTTAAAGACAATCTTTAGACGAACTATACACGAAGCGGAGTATCGGAATCCCTCCAGCGAGTTATTCCGTTCACCAGTAGCGCACCGAGAGATTCTTCATCTCTCTCTTTTCTCCATTAAGAAACGTATGTTAGACAAGGATGGACAAGGGGATAAAACCCCCTCCTTCTGTCCTTTTCCTACTCATACATTCAAATGGGAAATGAGAGAGATGGAAGATATCCTGGTTGCGCCAGTGCAACGAGAGTTTCTTCATCTCTCTCTTTCTCCATTAAGAAACGTATGTTAGACAAGGATGGACAAGGGGATTAAAACCCCCTCCCTCTGTCCTTTTCCTACTCATACATTCAAATGGGAAATGAGAGAGATGGAAGATATCCTGGTTGTGCCAGTGCAACGAGAGTTTCTTCATCTCTCTCTTTTCTCCATTAAGAAACGTATGTTAGACAAGGATGGACAAGGGGATAAAACCCCCTCCTTCTGTCCTTTTCCTACTCATACATTCAAATGGGAAATGAGAGAGATGGAAGATATCCTGGTTGCGCCAGTGCCGTTCGCCTTAACAAAGTACAACTGATGCAGCCAGCACCGAAACCCAGCATTTAATTATCGAATATCGATTGAGCCCACCGTTCGTTCCGTGTTTGTTGAGAGACGCTCCCAATAGGAGGAGGATGGCAAAATAATAATGCGTTTGATGAATCGGAGACCATTTTTTACGTCGCTCAAGCGGTCCACGGCACGGCCGCGACGGCCCCCTCGACAGCCAAGATACGATGCGACGACGCTGCTTGACGCGATATTGCTGCGCGTTCAAATTCAAGTGTTGCCAAATCTATGGTCGGAATCAATAAACCCATAATGGCTGTAATACACTGAAAAAAATAAATAGTTAAAAAAGTACGGAACAAAATTTTTTGCTAAATTAACCTATAATTTTGTTAAATTAACAACTCAAATGCTAAATCAGCAATTCATTTTGTTAGCTTAACAACTAACTTTGCCCAACTATAGCAAATCAAATAGTAAAAATAACAATTTTTATGCTGGAATATATTAAATTAGTAAGTAATATCAGCAATTTATTTTGCTGATATAACAAGCTGAATTGTTAGATCAACTGATTGGGTTAAGTTCTGTATTTTTTTAACTATTTAAAATTGCTAAATTGACAATGTCTATTTTTTTAAAAGAACACCATTATATGTGGTTGATTTAACAACTATTTTTGTAAACTCAACAAATAAATTGTTTACTTAACAGAAAACCCTGGTTGATTTAGCAACTCTCAATTTTTGTTAAATCAGCAAATTTTGAATTGTTGTTTTAACAATTGATTTTTTTTTTTTTCAGTGTATACAACGAGCTATAGCGATAGACAGGCTGATACATTTTATAAGTCCTATCTCAAAGTGTGACAGCATTGGCAGTCTGAATTTGGTTTGTTTGCCTCACTTTTTTTTTAACCTTAAATCAAAAATTGCAATTAATCCAGTGGAAATCGATGTTAGACTCTCAAACACTTGCACTTTCTTTTATGGGGCTCTTGCAAACTTTTGCTACAGGGGATTAAAGAGTTGATTCTTGCATAGAAACCTATAAAAATGAAGATGAGTACACTAAAAATCACGAAATTTACTCTCGGAATCGGGTTTAATGGCGGAGAGACGCAGGTATCATGGGAGACATATCTAAATCTCTAAATATCTAAATTGAGACATATCTCTGTGTTTTCGTAGAGAAAGTGACATAATAGACAGGAATCTTCCATGATACCTGCGTCAAACCGCCATTACCATCTTGCTGTTGTAGCAATTATGTGAGTTTTATTACTAAATTTTATACTTTCTTAGTGTGATTTTCGTGATTTTTGCTGGTCTTTACAAAAGATTGGACTATTTATTTGCTTATAGAAAAAGTTTGCAAGAGCTCCATTACCAATTTCGAATGTATTTGTCACAATTTTTTTTTTAAAAAAATTTAAAGGTTAAAAAAAGTTATACAAACAAACCAAGCCTTTGTAAATAACGTCTATAAGAGTTTTCGATCATGGCAGTGGCGGCTCGTGCCATCTGGCAACAATGTCTTCGCTCCATTTGAATCTATGTTTAACAATCGATTGCTGGTGAAGCGCTGCTTCACTTTCTAATCGATTGTTTTACATACAATCAAATGGAGGGATGACATTGTTGCCATATTGGACGAGCCGCCACTGGATCATGGCTGCCTCCGTGCTGCTTCAACGATCCACAAATCGTCTCTATCGATATTTATTCTATCTGGTCGGAATCAATAAACCCATGATAGCTATAATATATCCAAACATTAACCAAAGGACCGATTATTTACTTCATCGTTTGACCGATCTTTACTATCTTCCATGAGCTACGCGCTATTTGCAAAGATTTGTAAAACCTGCGGGCTGATCATTTACTTCATCGTTAAACCGATCGTTAAGACTGTGTATGAGTGATTCTATTGGTCGAATATTGTGAAACTTAGCCGTTGCTTTGGTAACCATCGTTATAGTCTCCGTTTTTTAAAGGTAACTCATGAATAGCCTTTATAAAACGAGACCATTAACGATGGTTACCATAGCAACACAGCCAAGTTTTACAATTTTCGACCAATAGCAGCACTCGTAGACAGTTTTAACGATCGGTTTAACGATAAAGCAAATGATCGGCCCGCAGGTTGTTAAACTATGGTAACCTAGTTGAAAGCAAAGTTATTACAGAAGAAGATTGGGCATTTCTATCTCATATAACATGGAAGAAAAGCCGGTCTTGGCCAGCCTTGGGCTGGAAGGTTGAGAGAGCTTTCCTGCTGGAGGGTATGAACTAATTCAACATTAGCTCTTAAGGAGCTTCGCTCTTCAAACCTAATTTCAGTCAATTATTTATCCAGTTATCAGCTCAGATATGTTTGTTTACATCGATTTTCTGACCTCAAATTGTATCATTATAGAAATAACATCAATGGCATAGTAAACAGTGGTGAAGCGTGAAATTTGGCAACCTTGCACATAAAGCATTTAAACCCATAAAAACTATCAAAATAAAAGGAATTGGCAATGACAATCAAATTCGATCTTTCGTATATGCGTTCGAATGGAAAAAATGCTACGTTGCCAGATAGCACGTTTCGCCACTGGTAGTAATTTTTTTAATATTTTTGTCCACCGAGATGGAATCACCGTTGAATCGAGGAAAGGAACGCCTTTAAATTTACTCAAAGCGGCAACCCTGCCATCGCGGGGAATTTCAACTCCGAGTCCGAAAGCGAAGAATTTTTCCCGGGGAAGGAATCTTTTGAGGTTTCGGCGCTCGGCCGTCGTGGCCAAGAGTTGAGAGTCGGAGCGCCTGCGAGTTCCAATGATACCCCAGACCAGAGTCGACCCAAAGGAAGATGTAAAACTGATTACCCAGAACGCTCAACTCCTCCCAGAAACTCTATTAACACATCGATTCTAACCCCTCTCCTCCTCCTTTCACTTCCTCTCTCTCTCTTTCTCATTCTCATTCTCTCTCTTGCTATCTTTCTCCTTACTCTCTCTTCTCCAAAGCGAAGATTTTCCGCGGGAAGGATCTTTTGAGGTTTCGGCGCTCGGCCGTCGTGGCCAGAGATGAGAGTCGGAGCGCCTGCGAGTTCCAATGATACCCCAGACCAGAGTCGACCCAGGAGATGTAAAACTGATTACCAACGCTCAACTCCTCCCAGAAACTCTATTAACACATCGATTCTAACCTCTCCTTCCTTTCACTTACTCTCTCTCTTTTAATTCTCAATCTGGCTCTACTTGCTATCTTTCTCCTTACTCTCTCTGTTTCTCTCTCCAAGTCTCCGCTGGTCAGACTCTCAGTCTCCGTCGCGCACCGCACCATGCCGTATTACAATGGATCGCATCATAAAATTTCCCGGACATAATTTTACCAGTGGGGTAGCGTGCAATTTTTCAACGATGTACTTTCTATAAGCCCATGAAAAATATCGAATTATAAGTTGTTCGGTGAACACCCTCGAATTCGAGCTTTTACGTGTGTTTAAATAGACAAAGTATATGACGTTGGCAAATGGCACGCTACGCCACTGAATTTTACGACTTACAATCAAGATTATGAAGAATGGGCTCTTGCTAACTTTTACAGAGTGCTATTGAAGAGTATATTCTTGCGTTGAAACTAGAGAAAGTGACTATTTTGTGTATAGAGTAACAAACCCGAAATTCACTCATAGACTCACACAATGTTTTAAAGTTTAAGGCGTAATAGACGGTTTTATAATGATGACTTGGTGATGACGTCATCCGGTGATGAGTGTTCCAAGCAACGACGAACTGTCTCTCTCGCTCTCTTGATACCCTCATGTACTAATATCTCACTCCCATTTCAAAAATCGTATAAAGAGACATCTTTTGAGAAATATGTTAGCAGAAATTAATTTCTCGAGGCATTTTAATGTTCGAAACTAGAAAGAAGAGGGTGTACACATACATATATGGGGGTCACGGGAGAGTGAGTGAGATAGAATTGAACGCTACGCGAGTTTTGTCAAAAACGATTGCGACCGATGAGTGCATTGTAGTGATTGTTGACTAACCGTTGACTTCGCACTAAAACCATCTAAAGTCGAGCTACGTGGGTCGTGGGTACCTCGGAAGACTCCTAGCTAATTTTAGGCTTTCCTCTGTGTGTTTCTATAGAGAGGGTGACATATTAAATAGGAATCTTCTATGATTACCTTCATAGTTCCGCTATGATTAACTTCATAGTTCCGCTATGATTAACTTCATAGTTCCGCTATCTTTGCTCTTAAATGGTGGAGCTACGCAGGTATCATAGAACACTCTTTTTTTTTTTTTTTTTTTTTTTTAGACACTTAGTCTAAACAAACACATTGACACTAAATCTATCGATTCATCATACAACTTATTTTCTCATACAATATAATCTCTTACTAGCTAAACAAATAACTTAGTTTTTAAATGGTTACATTAATCGTTTAACCCATAAGGAAGCGACGTGATACTAGCTCAAATACTTTTCGGCGCTTGACGCGTCTAAGAAGATTCCTATACGAAATATATCACTCTCTCTATAGAATTACACAGAGGAAATCTTAAAACTAAATAGGAATCTCTCATGGGACTATGATTTTGAAAGAAAGTACCCTGGTCGAAATATTTACTCCTTCTAAAATCGGTAAGCTTTGAGGCATTTTGTGACTTTTAAGTGTTGCAGGATTAAACGAGTTAACTCGTCCTCTGAAAAAATCATAAATTCTATTGAAAGCAACGGAATTTACCAGTGAGAATTTCGACCAGGGTACTTTATTTTGAAAGTCATAGCACCTGTGTACCTTCACCAGTACGCCTTAAACTTGAAAGTAATTTTGTGAGTCTGTGAGTGAATTATTCAGTAATTTTTTATTAATGCGCTCACCGTAATTTTCATGTATTTGGTTTTCACTTTATAATGAAATATTCGATCGCTTTTAGCCAAAGTTAATGAGAGCCTTATTAAAATAACGAATGGCTTTTGTTTGAAAATATCAACACTAACATGTTCTTAAATTGTTTAAAAAAAAATTACAGTTTTTCATGTCCTGAAAAAGTATTGTTCGGATCCAGTGTGCGTATACCTGAGCACCGTCACCGCGAGTGAGTAGATCAGGTTCTTCCCGAAACTAAAATCATTAAGGTCATTCCACTTTACGCGACCGCGAGATTTAGTGGAGAGAGGCGCAGAGATTCGATAGAATGAGAGGTAGGAGGGAGGGAGAGGGGGAGGGTGGGGGATGGGGAGGGAGGGAGGGAGGGTTTTCAGTCGATTCAAGTATCCAGGAATATGAGGGGGTGTCTCGTGACCGCGCGTGAAGGTGGAGTGTGTTTGGAGGAGGTTTGGGTCAGTTAAGGGAGAAGGCTGATGGGGGGGGGGGTGCGGTGTGAGGCTAAAAGCGAAGATTTTGTGCAGTGAATATGCGCGCGCTAATACTTTGCCGGCGAATTTTGACTGCTCCACGCACCGAGGCCCGAGGGTATTGTATAATCGCCGCGCCTCTGCCACCGCACTGTGGTCTGATATGTCAAAAAATGGCCAAAAATCACAAAATGAACTGCTCATCTAATCATTTATAAACTTCCAAGACCAATTTTTGATAAGAAAAAAACAATTAACACTATTAATTTAAGTCTAGAAATATCACTGAAAAATTATAAATTAAGTTTTACGTGCCAAAAACGATTATTTTCGTTGACTTTGTTTCAACTGATGTTTGGCCACTTTTTTCCGATCTCTGATAAATGGTGCGCCGGTTGAACAAAAACAATACCGATGCTAAGCATTGTACACTCTCTCAACATACTCGGATCCTTTGGGTTTTGATTTATTTAAATTTAAGTATTCGCTGTGGTAAACTGGTCGGAAATCCATTACAGCGATATTGCGAGGGTCATACAGAGTACACCTAACTTACATTACATGCAGTGACGCAGGGAGAATCTTTTCTTTCTCTCTTATTTTCCCCCTAAATTTATTAGGTTGAAAAAGGATAAGAAAGGCAGGCTCAATTTTTCTATCCTTACTTGTTTTAATGAAGAAAGGAGAGGGCCCGGGTGGAGAATTTTTCGTTGTGATATTGTTCCACTGAAAGTAAGTGTAAATATGACATACTTAGTAAGCTAAGTCTAAAAACAGTTGTTTTTGTTGTACGGATTTGTTTTATTGTATTTGATTTATTTTTTGTTTAATTACCTTTGGGGGGGGGGCTGTCCCCATTGGATGCCATACCAACAAAAGACGAAACAAAAATATATAAAATATACACGCAAAAGAAAAATGTCCTTTATGTTGTGATCTGAAATAAGCACTCCAGTTGAAATTGGACGCCGGATGAATTCTATAGTTTTTTTTTCCGAAAACTGAAGGGAAAACCTAAGAGATTGGAACTCAAAACCTTGTTTTTTACACGAATGAAAAATGCAACCGGTCGGTGCATCAATATTCATTTTTTTATTTATTTTATTTATTTTTATTTATTTTATTTATGTTTATTTATTTTATATATTTTTATTAATTTTATTTATTTTATTTATTTTATTAATTTTATTGAATTTATTGATTTTATTTATTTTATTTGCTTTATTTATTATATTTATTTCATTTATTTTATTTATTTAATTTATTTTATTTATTTTATATATTTCATACAATTTAGCCCTGAGAAAGACTTGGTACAAGTCTTTGACACAAGATTGACTTCATGAGTTCGGCTCTTGGTGAAAAGAATTGAGTTTTAGCATTGCTCGCCTTGAGGACATTGATTGAGATGAAAATTTCTCACTCTTCATCGGTTTATTTTGGCTTGCTGTGGATCCATCTACAAGAATTTGATCATCAATTTTGTCGATAAATGTGGCAACCGTGTTGC
>VMOF01000369.1:5224514-5264514 GCA_011764245.1 Trialeurodes vaporariorum | reverse complement strand
AAAAAGAAAAAATAAAATAAAAAACAAAAAAACAAAAATATGTTGTGGTGTTAACAGAAAGTAATGAAGTTATAAGATGCGGAAGCCAAATCCTGAAGAACGAAATTAACTCGAAACGTTGCATAGTCCATTGGCGATTCCCTCAATGTGTCAACAAAGGATCAAATCCATTTAAACCTACGTAAAAAATCGATAATCAGGGGAATCGCTGAATCCCTGAGAAATCGATACTTTTTGCACAGGTTCAAATAGCAAAAAATATGGTTGGTACAAGCTTATTAACTTCAGTCATTTATTTTTGAATAATTATACGGTACACAGGGGGAAAAAAAACTGGTAGAATCAACCATCTGCGCCGATTTTGGAGGCAGCTATCAAGTAGATGGTAAATGTAACGTACATTATGGTAAATTAAGTTAACTTGTTGGTATATTTTACCATCTTTTAGTGAAATTTACCATACTTGATAGCTGACTCCAAAATTAACTATATGCTGATGGTAAATTCTACCAGTTATTTTTTTTCCGTGTAAGGAACCTGATTGACACGTTCTCGAAACACGCTATTTTAGATTTGCAGCTTTTAAGGTAATTTCGATGTTTTCCTACAACATATATAGATCATTGAGGATATTTATTTAGAAAATTGTCCAAGAAAGCATGTATAATACTACCACGGAAGCATTAAAAATACATTTTTATTCACGCATATTTCGAAATTGCTGTTGTTTTTCAATAGGCGAGACTCGTGACTATTATGACTCGAGTATCCCTTTTTTACGTCAATTTGCATCTCTATTATTTTCTCTGCAGATGTGTAAGTAGAAAAAGGATAGACGATGGGGGTTTTTATCCCATTGTCCATCCTTGTCTAACACACGTTTTTAAATAATGAAAAGAAAGAGACAGCAAATTTTTCGTAGCACTGCTGTATTTAAAGGATTTCCCTCTACTCTTCCTCTCTTTCATTGTTCGCCGATTATACGACTATTGCTCCGAATTGATAGATCTTGCAACAGCGCCGTGTATATCTCCAGTAATTGTCCATTTAATTCGTTTAATATCAGACATGGCTCGGTTTAAAAGCCGTAAGTCTATAATATGGCTTGCAATCAATGGGACGTAAACGCTCAGTGGAAACAGATTGGTGGAACTGTGGAACAAAACAAAAAATCCGCTCTGTGTGACGTAGTGGCGGAGCGTGAAATTTGGCAACGTTGTAAAGCGTCCATTAAACCCATAAAAAATATCGATCTATTGGGTGTTCGGTGAACACTTTCGCTTTCGACCTTTTACGTGGGTTTAAATGGACACATCCCAAGGTTGCCAAACTGCACGCTGCAACACTAGTGTGACGTCACAGGCCGCAAAACTCAAGCTATAATAGTTGAATAGGGCATTTGCAAGGGTTTGAAATGTTGCGTTTGTTGTAAAGAAAATGATAGTACTATTGATTGGTTTTTTCCTAAGTGTCCCGGTTTTGGAGTTACAAAAGCGTGAAGTTGTCAAAAAAGTTGTCAAAAGGCGTCGTGACGTCACTGCCAAAATCCCATCTCCGGAACAATGTGACTAAATTAGAAACCAAAGGCATCTTTCTTCTCAGCTCATCAAGCACTTAAATTTTCTTTAAAGAAAACACAACAATTCAGACCCTTGCAACGGCCCCATCGTGGCTTAGAGCTCTGATATCTGCTTGGCCAATGGTACTAGTGATTTTCTTCATAAAGTTTAACCTTCAGGTCTCATGAAAAATATTGGGAAACTAGTTTCTAGCATCTTGTATGAAAAATTGTTGTTTGGCCCCACGCGAGAATCAGAGCCCCGGTCGTAAAAATCTAAAAATTGAATACAAGTAAATTGACTGAAACTGGTTTTTGAGTTGGAAGGATCGGTTGTCAATAAGTGTCTTCTTTGGCTTCAATTACTTTCAAAGTCAACTGAGATAGCTCCTAGAAAAAATACATCATCCGATGGTTACAGTTTGATTTTTAAAACTCTTGTTACGAAGACATGTCCATGTTTACTCACTGAAATTAAGAGGGTAGTTAAATGTTCCTACACAGTAATGCTGATTTTGCATACAGCATTTATTGAAGGCACTCGAGTAAATATTATTATTCATGTATCGACAATTTGAAGTCGCAATTATTATGAAAAAAAAATCTGAAATCGTTCATTTACTCGAATTAAAAGTGGGTAAATAAAACTCCTACGCCGTGATGCTGATTTAACATACGCTATATTGATTGAAGGCGCACAAGTAAATACTATTTTTGACATATTAACTATCTGGAGTCGCGATTATTATGAATAGAAAACTGATATTGTATGAGGCAGATCTATAGTCAAACAAACTACCATGTTCGGACGTGGTATGGAAAGGGTAAATGATCTGTCTTGTGTACATGAATGGTTGCTGACCCGGAAATGATCTGTTGCTTTAAATAGAAATAATAAAAAAAATATAATGATAATAAGAAGACACTTTGAGTTAAATGGAGGCTTTTATGCTCAGCCGTTTTCCGTCTCATACAGGTGTAAAATGAAAATCTTAACTGCCCCCCTCATTTTATTGAAAATTTTTTGGGTTTGTCAAATTAACAAAAAAACAAAAGACAGGCTAAACATGGGCAATAAGGTGATGTTGCCAAACCCCAGCTTGTGACCCCTCTATCGAATCAGCTTGGAAAATGGAGTCGATCACTCTCAAGGGTTTTAATATCTTTTGAAACTGCGGCCGCTTCATTGGCAACTCATGGCTATGCAGTATGCAACATGGGCAAAAAGGTGATGTCGCCAAACCCCAGCTTGTAACCCCTCTATCGATTCAGCTTGGCAAATGGAGTCGATCGCTCTCAAGGGTTTTCATATCTTTTGAGACTGGAGCTGCTTCACTGGCAACTCATGGCTATGAAACATGGGCAAAAAGGTTATGTCACCAAAACCCAGCTTGTGACCCCTCTATCGAATCAGTTTGAAAAATAGAGTCGATCGCTCTCAAGGGTTTTCATATCTTTTAAAACTGGGGCCGCTTCACTTTCAACTCATGGCTTTGCAACATGGGCGAAAAGGTGATGTCACCAAAACCCAGCTTGTGACCCCTCTATCGAACCAGCTTGAAAAATAGAGTCGATCGCTCTCAAGGGTTTTCATATCTTTTGAAACTGGGCATTTATCTCTTTCATCACATGTGTCATCACAGATGACAGCAATAAGTCGAATTCAGCCAGTCGTGGTTGCTGGAATATAGAATCATAGTAAAATCAGTTGTGCTTGAACTAAAAATTCTTAAAATGGGAGCGTAACCCATCGTTTATAATCATTCCTGAAATTCAATTATTCATCCAAAAGACTACTGTTTAAAGCACTGTCCGAAGAATTTAAGCTATCAACATTGCTGTGACATTTATCGAAAAGAACCTTCTTTCCTCAGAAAGAATCAATACGAAATTCCGGAATTTCTTTTCTGTTAATTTTGGCTCGTTAAAAAATCAATAAGGATCCACGATTGACAGAATGGTCAATGAGTAGTCTCAAAGTGTCGGGTTTTCTCTGCTTATTTGCTTTGGTCTTGAAAATGGTGACGGAGGACTTATTCACGGGGCCTTTTCAGAACCGCGCGCTTGCGGTCACGCTGAATTGCTGTGAGCATAGCCGTAGCCCGAATATTGTCTTCCTCTCTCTTTCCCCATTTAAACGCATGTGTTAGAAAAGGACAGAAAGAGGGGCTGAAGTCACGTGACAGCCCCTATATCCATCCTTTTCTAACACATGCGTTTAAATGGGGAAAGAGAGAGGAAGACAATGTCCTGGCTACGGCTATGGCTGTGAGTGGACAAAACAGAGCTGTCAGATTACAGCAAAAAAGGATCTCTACACTTGCATACATTACATTTCTTGGTTTCTCACTGAGCATCTGTCTATAGCTATAATAAGGGAAAAACTTACAATCCTTCGGGTGTGTGTTTAATTAACGCAATAAAAACGCAAAAAATTATACAAATAATTTTCACTTTGCATCTGATGGTATATCAGCAGTGGCGTACGCAGGGGGGGGGGGACTAAGGGGGCTGAGGCCCCCCCAGACCTGCGATTTTTGGGGGTGGAGGGGAAGGGGGGAACAATTATCAGTCAAACGCTCATCAGTGCGAGCCCCTCCCAAGAAAAATCCTGTGTACGCCACTGTATATCAGTAAGTAATATCAGTCAACCGAAAAGACGGCCTTTTGCAAAAATTTTACTGAGGATGTATCGCCCTAAAAAAAAAAAAAAAAAAAAAAAAAAAGCTCAAGGGAAAACTCGCCTTCATTCTTTAATACAGTTTTGCAAAAAAAAAGATTATTTTTACTCTCGACAAATGGCAACTGCAGCGAATGCGATGGTTTCTTGACAAACGGTGCACACTGGATCAAATTAAGTCATTTTACGGACACGAAATTTTATTTTATAATTTTCTTCAGAGTTGTTTCAAGTCATTAATACTTGCAAAATTAACAGTTTTTTACTCGATGAAGCCCTTGTTAAAATATATTAACAGTTACTGTCCAAAACTAATGAGTAGCTCGCGAGCAATTTGGCAACCATATTTACTTTCCAATTGAATCCATATGTACTATCGGAGACAAAGATACCTGGCCAGGGTATGCAATACGCAATGCACAGTATATTCAACACATGTATCACGTGCGTTGCGTATTGCATACTCTGGCCAGGTATCTTTGTCTTCGATAGTACTTACACCTTCAAAAGAATTAATGGACAAACGCTGTTACTTCCAAAAGAAAGTACCCTGCGTGGTAGAAATTTTCATGGCTTCATTTCTTGACCAATTTTAAAAAAATTTGCAGTTTTTAGGTATTTTAGAGTCCAACAGAATTGCCACCAGAAAATATATCTCAAAAATCTAGAACTCTTCGGAAAATAATGGACAAAATTATCATCCGCACATAACATGTGATTTGTTGGTAGAGCACTGTTTTACTATCAAATTGAAACTTATACCACAGAATAACACAACCAGAACGGAAACTCTGTCGGATTTTGAAGCAAATTCATTTCGCGTCCGCCTTGTTGGGATATAGGACCACAGCGTTGCCTATTGGTGCCGTTAAATTCCAAACCTGCTGGCTCTTATGGGAGTTTCCGTTCTGATTGTATTATTCTGTGCTTATACATCGAATCAAATGGAAGGAAAACAACATTGTTGCCATATTGCATGAGCTGACAACGCAAAACCTTTATTTTAAATTGCTTAAAATTGTGTCCACGATGTTCCGTATTTCCACCCACCTGTGTGGTGGCGGTGGAGTGTAATCACGGGGCTGAGACCGCAAATTTTAACTGTACTCTTCATTATTTTTGCGCCGAGCGCGTTGCGGACCCGCGCGTGAATTATAGCCGGAGCCCTCTCCCGCGCCTGCGCAGTGCACACTTTATGGAACAATTTAACTGTTGAACGCCTGAACGGTCGGGCGGGCGGGTAGACGCGGATGATCGGCTCGGTTCAGTTCGACGTTAAAAGAGCGCGAAAGGCAAGGCGCCCGCGCAAATTACGATGCTGTTACTTCACGGAGAGGGCGAATTACTTCCTTTAACAGAAATGGCAAAAGGTGAACGTGATCGAAGCCGATCCGTTCGGTTGGAAAGGAGTAAGTGAGAACGATGACCGATCACCAAGACGACCAAAGGTTCTATTGACGCTGGCATGTATGTATATGTTCACACATTCGTGCTTACCTTTTCAAGTGATATTTTTGATTTTATTGCTAAAAATTATGGAATCTTTGAGTGGAATTAACCCTTGTGAGCCTAAGGGGGGGTACATTTGTACCCCAGGCCAGTTTTTTTGACGCCATTTTGTCAAAACTGCTCCAAATTTTTTGGGACTTCATGACATTTTAAGTTAGGATACTTAGAACACGTCCACCAAATTTCATTAATTTTTATGAATTTTTGTGGATATTATAGAAATTTAAAGTGTTGGGGTACAAATATACCCCCCCTTCGTCCTGCCAGTTTTAAGTTTGGAACCATCTATTACAGTGAATTTTACGAAAATTTTATGTAGATTAAGGATATTAAGTCAGATCATTGAAAAAAAATTGGAAATTTATCAAAAATGGAAAAATAAGATGGTACCTCATTTCATTTTTTCCATTTTTTTTTATTTTGACATTTTTTTTAAAAGTAGGTGTAAATTTGGCAACATAGCAAAAATTTACTCAAATTTCACATAAATTACTCTCTTAGGGTACTAAGTACATAATCCATCCATTAAAGTTTCAAAATTATTGATACTGACTGTGCTGCATGAAAATATCCTTGGGGTACAAAAATACCCCCCTTAGTCCTTTGTGTTACCGAAATACCTTAGGCTCACAAGGGTTAACGCAGAGTTGATGGTGAGAGGCCGCGGTGCCCGAAACTGGACCGAGAACGTCAGGTTTTACACAAGCTTCTCCCCCCGGTCAAAATTGGAATCATCTTGTTTTTATAAAAAGAACTTTTAAAGAAGGTTTTCCTTTGGTTAAAATTATTTTTCCGGCAAAGCCGCAAAGGAACGGGAAAAAAACATGAAATAACCTCTCAAATATATCGGAATTCAAGTGCTCTTATCGAAATGGCGTTATTATAATTAATGTTATTATCATTCATGTCATTTGTACCTATTATCTCAGTCATTTTCAGTGAAATATCGTTGTTATCATTAAAGTCGTTCGTACCTATAATCTCAGCCATGTCACTGTTATCATTAGAGTCGTTTGTACTTAAAATCTCAGCCATTTCCATTGGAATATCGTTGTTTTCATTAATGTTGTTCATACTAATAATCTGAGTCAGTTTCTTTGAAATGTCGTTCATATCAATAATCTGAGCCAGTTTTATTGAAATGTCGTTGTTATCATTAATGTCGTTCATATCAATAATCTGAGCCAGTTTCATTGAAATGTCTTTGTTTTCATTTATGTCGCTTGTACCTATAATCTCAGCCATTTTCATTGGAATATCGCGTTGTTATCATTAATGTCGTACATACCAATATTCTGAGCCAATTTCATTGCCATGTCGTCGTTATCATTAATGTCGTTTGTACCTATAATATCAGCCATTTTAATTGGAATATCGCTGTTATCAATAAAGTCGTTTGTACCAATAATCTGAGCCAGTTTCATTGATATGTCGTTGTTATCATTTATGTCGTTTGAGCCTATAATCTCACCCATTTTCATTTAAATATTGTTGTTCTTATGAATGTCTTTTGTACCTATAATCTCAGTCAGTTTAGTCAGTTTCATTGGAGTATTATTCTTGGTTTGAAAGTCGTTTGCACCTACAATCAGGCCAATATCAATGGAATATATTTGTTATCATTAATGTCGTTTGTACCTAAAAGCCAACACTTTTGCGTTTAGTACCTTACGATCGGAGCCAGATTCTTTGGAGAATCGTTGGTATCATCAATTTTGTCCGTACCTATAAACGTAGATAGTTTCATTGAAATATTATTGTTTTCAATTTTGAAGTTTGTACCGGTAGTAAGTTAAGTACATGAGTATGCAAGTAAATGAATCTAGGACAAAAGCTTATGAAAAAGCAAGTGTCAAAGCCTCCCGGTACAAAAAAGGGCGTTCAAAGCCCTTGGGACGTTTGGAAGACATTGGAAAGAAACTTAGAACAGTTTTGAATCGATTTGAAATGACTTATTCTAGAACCTTTAAAAGGTGATAAGTAGAAAAAACCTTTTTTTTTTTTTTTTTTTTTTTTTTTTTGGCTGAAGCTCTGGAAATACTCTTATCATTAAGATAAAAGCGAATTCAATGTTTCTTCAGCCTTGTTTTCCACAAACTCAAACGGTCTGAAATATGTAAATGTTTGAATGATTTTAGTTGGCAACATTGAGCGGTGTTATCGTCTCCCACGAGTGAAATGGACGGTGTACCGCTGCATGCATGTAACTCTGAGAGAGAGACGGTGTTCAATAAAAAGTATGCATACGCAATAAGAGAGTCTTGTGTGAGTATTTTGAGACGTGAAAAATGTTGAGAGATCATAGGTAGACAAAACAACACGTTAAAAGCATAATAGTGTGCTTTCTGTGTTATGTTATCCATTGCAAAGACCAGACCACGACTGACTGTCCGTGGCCGTATCTTTGGTCGTGTGTCGTGTCGCCGACTCCGTGCTCCGTACAGTGGTACCAACAAAATACTGTTTTAATCTTCTGAGTTAACCCTTTCAGTACCACAAACGAGTAAACTCGTTTCTGCGATTATAGATCTGCCTCACGAAAGTTCAGTTTAGTATTCACAGCAGTTACGACTCCAAACTGTTAATTGAAAAATAATGATTATTAAAGCGCCTTCAATCCAGTATGTATGCAAAATCAGCACCACAGTGTAGGAATATTTATCTACCCACTTAATTTGAGCGAGTGAGATTTAATTTGTCTTCGTAACATGGTAGTTAAAGGGTTAAAGAATGAAAGTATTTGAAAATGATAGAGAAGATATCAGAGGAAGCATCGTTGGATCAAAACTGGATACATCTATTTTCCCAGCCTTGAGGCAGCAAGGACTCATTTTTTTTTTTTTTTTTTTTTTTTTTTTACTGCATCATACACAGAAAAAAAAGAAATAAATAAAAAAAAATCCAGTTTTATTTCCAAGCACAATGATATGTGAACCTCAGAGAGTGTAGGACTTTTACCAGAAAATTCTGGTGTTAATATCAGAATATGGTTACAGATCTAGGATAACCTCAAGATTTTCAAGAACTACGGTACAAATACTATAGAATAAAGCTGTTGCAAACTTTTACCACAGGCTTATTAATAGTTGATTATGGGGTAATACCCTGTAAAAATAACGATTGGCGCACTAAAAAATCACGAAATCCACTCCTGAACTCACAAAATGCTTTTAAATGCGAGACCGTAATGGCGGCGGAGGCCGCGGTTTTCTTATGACAATTGTATGCTTCTTCTTCTTCTTGTGTGGTGTTGCGATAACACCTCGTGTAGATGGCGCTGATTGAAGATAGGGAACCCCAATGAAAACTGCGGCCCCGGCCGCCATTACGGTCTCGCGTTTAAAAGCATTTTGTGAGCTTAGGCGTGGATTTCGTGATTGTTTAGTGCGCTAGTCGTTATTTTTACAGGGTATCACCCCATATTCAACTATTAATAAGCCTGTAGCAAAAGTTTGCAACAACTCCATTCTGGTAATTTATACCATCTTTTACATCGTTTCACATATTTTCATGCTTCTGATAATCTTTTTTTTCAGTGTAGACGCCTTCAACCCAAAACTAAAATCTAAACAAAGAAAAAAACACTGAAACAAAAGAAAAAAACCTTTGAAATTGAGTAAAGTCAGTACTGAAAAACTAAAAGTGATAAAAAAAAAAAAAGTTTTTGCAGTTTGTTTCTTTCGTAAAATGTTGAAATTGTTCATCGACAACATGCAATTCATGCCATCAAATGCTCAAGACTTCAAGAGTATCAGAATAATACATTCAGGCTTATTTTAAGATTAGTTTAAAAACTTTTATAAATTTTTCACCTAAAAATACGTCTTGTTCCAAATGTGAGCGACATTTTATTTGTTAACTTATTCACAATCACAATTAATTATAAAAAATTACATTTATATAAACTTAGAAAAATTTTAGCTCAAAAGGCATGCATCTTAAGACCCATTTTTATAGGTTTTTACCCCCTTCACTATCTGTTCGCTTGTTTTGTTTCTTAGTTCCTGTCAAGCATGATCATTATAGTGTCATCACTCAGGCTGCCAGTAAACAACAGAATCATTTGTTGCGTCATGAGCAGTGATAGCTTCTGCAATGTTGCAACAACGTGTTCTTTCTATTGAAAACTACGTAAAATAATCGATATTTAGGAGATTTACTGAAACCCTGAGAAATCGATACTTTTTCATTGGTTCAAATGACAAAAAACATGGTTGTCAATTAGCACAAACCACTATCAATCATAAGGTACTGGAAGAAGTTGAGGAAAAAAGGAATAACACACTGATTTAAAAAGTCAGAAAGTAAGTTCAAAATAGTTAGCAAAAAAATGTAAGATATTGATGTCCAATAAATCTTACCAATCATGCCAACGTGCGCTGCTTCCCGCTGGCGAATTTAAATAGTAGCCATCCCGATTCGATGCCAACAGGTTCTCTAGCTCCGCCACCCCCGCTACGGTCACCCCAACATCCCCCTCCTCCCTCCCTCCCTCCTAGTATGACTACATAGGAAAGGAGGGCACCACTCTAAAGGTTGTCCTCCAACACAGAGCCAGATTTTAAATCGTTGATCTTTTGTAAAAGGAAACCTCCTTCACGACAGTAGCAAATCGCGGATTATATGACACTGTTGCCAGATGTAAAAAGAACATTGCTGAAAACCTCATCGTGATCTTTTTCGAGGATTGCGCAAAGGCAGTAGATTAATCGGACCTATGATCAATTCGGTAGACCATATATATTTTTATGAATGATTAGAGGGGACGATTTTGAGAATTGGGCTCTGACGAGTTGCGGTGCTTGCTTCCGAAATGCATCGAAACGCATCGGTGAATGAATGGTTAGCAGCCAATCAAAACTCTTTCCTAACCAACCGATAACCGATGGGTTTATCTATGCCTTTTGGAAGCAGGCACCGCAACCTGTCAGAACCTGATTCTCAAAATGCATCAGCTCTACCTTCGAACTACCTCAAAAACCCGAACTAATGCATCGTCTTCACTCAAGGTGCTTATATTTAACAGGTATGCTCGACTCGCTTCCCACGCCATCTTCAGTGGCGCGCAGTTCAAAAAGCATTCCAAGATGGCCGACAAAAGAAAAAAACAATGTATACTCTTTCCAGAAATCATCGGGCTATTTTCTGCTTTTCTAGAGAGGGAAGCCCATGTCAGCAGTGCCAGACCGTGACCAAAAAAAAATGGGGGGGGGGGGGGTAAAAGGTGATGACTTTTTTTTGCTGCTCACGTCTCAAGTGATAACTTTTTCCCGATTTTTAGCCCCTCCGCCCAAAAAGAGTGGGTGGGGGGCTTCAGCCACCCCAAGCCCCATAAACGGTCCGCCACTGATTACCAGAAGTGCAATGATAAGTGAACGACAGAAGGTCCAGTACTTTGACCAGGAAATTGTGGTGTTAATACCAGAATATGCTTATATAACTAGAATTTTCTAAAAAAATTCGAAAAATATGGTACAAACACTAGAATATTATGGCAATGGTACTATTCTTTACATAGGTTCACATATTATCATGTTTCTGGTAATCTTTTTTTTTTTTTTTTTTTTTTTTTTTTTTTTTTTTTTTTTTTTTCAGTGTAGTAACTTTTTTCCCTGTTGGAAAAACCAAACAAGAGGCACCGGTCGTTTTCCACAACGAATATAATTACCGACTTTCAAAAGTGTAAGAAAATCTGGAGGAAGTTTGACGGCTCTCTTTCAAAGAACCGCACGTCTTGGAAGCAAAGGTCGTGAATTTCAACCCTCCCCCGATTTGTCATTTTTCGCGATGGTGTTCGACTCCCTCCCCCCTCCCTCCCCCCTCCCTCCCCCCTCCCTCCCCCTCCCTCCCCCCTCCCTCCCCCTCCCTCCCCCTCCATCCCCCTTCCCTCCCCCCAATCGCATCCCCTCGTCTCGTGCTTACACAGCCACCCTCAACTCAACTCAGCACTCTCCAAACGTTAATTAAAGGCAATTAAAACCTCGCTTTTACGACAGAGCGCGACAGGACCGGTGGAGGGGAGGGGGGGAGGGGAAGGAGAGGTGGGGGGACTGGAAGTTGGGGGAGGGGGGGGGAGCAAAGCTGCGGTGAGTTTGACAAACGACATACGTTTAAAAGTTTGAAGAGCATCGCAATTCCCACTTCCCAGCTCTCTTGCACACATAGGCAGTCATAGCGCGGACCCATGCCACCATGACACACCACCGCAGATAGCTCGCACTTTGGAAATGCGCACACGGTTGTCATAAAGAAAAGGGGAAGGAGAGGGGGGATGGAGGGGGGTTGGAGGGGGGTTGGAGGGGGCACGGAAGCTGTCATCTCTCTAAATGACTCTTCCTCCGACTTCTGTCATCAGCCCGTCGAATCTTTCCCGACGCTCGCGCAAGAGACTGAGCGGCGACGCGACCGACAAGACGTAACTGCCGTGTGTTATGTGTCTAAAAAGATTTGAGAAATATTGAGAGAAGAAAAGGCGTCGGTTGATTATTGCAGAAACGACACATCACGACATCATCCGACAAAAGAGACTGTAGAATGGGGCTCTTGCAAACTTTTGCTGTGAGCAAATGAAGAGTCCACTCTGATGTAAAAACCAGCAAAAATCACGAAAATCACATTGATAAAGTTTAAAATTCAGTAATAAACCTACATAACTACTTAAATGGCTATATCGTGATGGCGGTTCGACGCAGGTATCATGGGAAATTCCTATCTAATATGCCTCTTTCTCTTTGAAACACAGAGGTATGTCTCAATTTAGATAGGAATCTCCCATGATACCTGCGTCGAACCAACATTAAGCTCGATTCTGAGAGTGAATTTCGTGATTAGTATAGTCATCGTCATTTTTACAGGTTTATGCAAGAATCAACTCTTCAATCCCGTGTAGCAAAAGTTCGCATGAGCCCCATTATTTTTTCAAAAAACCGTTTTTTACCTTAAAACCTTTGATGCACGCATTTTGGGATTTGGTTTTTTTTTTTTTTTTTTTTTTTTTTTTTTTTTTTTTTAAGATTATTTTGGACCGTTTGAAAGAGGAAAATTTTCTAAGAACTTCGGTGGGTCACTCAACTTTTTGCAAAACGTTTTTTTAAATTCTTTTGAATCCCACACAGAGAAAAATACTTCGGTAAAATTTGATCACCGAAGTTTTCGGTTAGAGGAACCGAAATGTTCGGTCCTAATACCGAATGCTTCATTAGTAATACTGAGTATTAGGTAGGGGCGGAATTTGGGTTGTACTTACGACCGAACATTTTGGTTTATTCAACCGAAAATTTCGGTGATCAAAATAAGTCGAATCTTCAGTTCTAATAACCGAAGCATTTTTCTCTGTGCATGTTACATAAAATGGTACACATGTGTACCACTTGCCGCCAAAAGGTTGAACTGATTGGCAGCTGCAGCGTCTTGAAAAAAATGTATTATTTTTATTTTTATTTGCTATAATGCTTACTTATCATTGATAGTTTAGTTGTTAACTCTAACGAGTGTCGAATTGTATAATCTTTGCTCTGACAAATAAATAATAATGTAAAATCTACAGTTGTGGCAATAAATCGTACAACATGAAATCTCAGAACGCCTATCGAGAAAGAACTCGGTATTTGTTATCAAATTATTTCGTGCATGCATCTCTTGAATCTGATGCTGTTTTAATCAAAAGCTTTGTAAGTTATAAGCGGTTTTCAAGCCTCCCAAGTCCTCCCCAATAATCCAAGGTATTGGCTTGAATTTGTTTTCACTACTTCTTGAAATGCAAAGAATCAATGCACCTTATTCTATCACACTTCCGATTAACTGACAAATGACCGAAAGAAATTGTCACTATTTTCAAGCTTTCCTTCCATTTTTGAGCCCCCTGAAGCGACCCGTGTTATCATTCGCTGTCGCAAAAAAGTTGTTGAGACGACGCAAAGTTTCGATTTTCGAAGTTTTTGAATTTAAAAGTTCTTGAAACTTTGTCATCAACATCATTGAAGTGAGATTGATATGATTTACAATCCTGACGGCTGAAAGCTAATCAATTTGGTAAATGTTACTGGAGTTATGGATTGGTAATGAGAATTTTAGTTCACTCGTTTACAGCACTGGTAAGTTTCACTAGCTTGCGTCCTTTGCAACTATGTCCATTTTCAGTCATCCGGATGGTAAATTAAATCATTTTTCCCCACTTGATATTTTGTACGTCATTGATATAGCGATCGACACAACTAAAACTTTTCCTATTGTACACTCTCACTTGGTAATTATTGAACCTAAATTTAACTCACTGAAAGAAAAGATTACCAGAAACATGACAATATTTGAACCTGTGTAAAGGATAGTATACAATTACCAGAATTCTAGTGTTTGTACCATAATTCTTAAACATTTTTAGGGAATTCTAACTGTATGACCATATTCTGGTACTATCACCAGAATTGTATGGTCAAAGCACTAGACTTTCGGTCGTTCACCTATCGTTATGCTTTTGGTATATGACAAGAATCTAGTATTATGACTAGAGAATCTGGTATTATGACTATCGCTTTTTTTTGGTGCAGACATTGAATAAACGAATAAAAAACATATGGCACAAAATTATTATTTTTTACCGACGGTCAAACAATATGAAAATAACACGCATGTGTTGTTTCTGAAAAAAAAAAGAAAAAAAAAACCCGCACTAAGAGTACGGATGTTACAAGCAGGTGCAGATGTAGAGGGGAAGGTTTGAAGGGAGGGATTGGAGGCAAGAAAAAAATAAGTTCTCGTACGTAAATCTGTTCTTTGGACAAATCACCGACGATGAAAGTTAGAGGATTCAATCCTATCGTCTGGAGAGTTTGAGTGTTGTTCGCGGAAGACTTTCGGTTATTGAAAAAAATAACACCAAGATGTGCTCGAATCGGCTGCACCTATAAAATCTGGATATAGCTAGCTAGGGAAGCAGCGAACTCTCAACTGATCCTTCGTTCGAGGTTTTCTTTTTTTTTTTCTTTTTTCGGAATTTTTTTATTTTTTTATTTTTATTTTTTCTTTTTGTTCGTCGAAAATTCACGGGGCAAGAAGATGGATACGGAGGAAAAGCGCAAAATAGATTCACAACTTTGGTCCGCGAGTAGATATAGATAAGGATGATGATGCCGAGCTCGGCGAAAGTGCTGGTGGGGGGGGGGAGGGTGTGAGGTGAGGGTCGAACGAGGGTAGAAGAAGGATTTTACTCGAAATAAGTAGGTGGGAAAAAGATTCGGAGAGAAAATTGTGAGAAATATCTTTGTTTCCTTAGGAGATCAAAAATCGTTTTAGCTCAAACTCGTGTGACAGGGTGCAAACTGAGGAGGGAGAAAGAGAGACAGAGAGAGAGAGAGAGAGAGAGAGAGAGAGAGAGAGAGAGAGAGAGAGAGAGAGAGAGAGAGAGAGAGAGAGAGAGAGAGAGAGAGAGAGAGAGAGAGACAGAGAGAGGGAGAGAGAGAGGGAGAGAGAGGGAGAGAGAGAGATAGAGAGAGAGAGAGAGGACAGGTTGGTAGCCACCGTCACTCACTCTATACTCTACCGCGCGTTTGCTAGAGAAGATGAAAAACCCTTGGTGCAAAAAAAAAAAAAAAAACACGAGAGTAAAAAGAAGGGAATTTGAGAAATGACTTTATATAAAAACATCAAATGGATTGTATGGACTTAAGATTAGCCTCAAGTTTTCTTCTTCTTCTTCTGCATCCTCTTCGCCTGCTCCTCTTCTCCCACCCTCGCAAGCTCATCCTTTCTCCTGTCATTTCTCTCTTTTTCGTCATTCTAAATCGTTATGTGACAATGTTTTTTTTTGTCCCCTCTCTCTCTCTCTCTCTCTCTCTCTCTCTCTCTCTCTCTCTCTCTCTCTCTCTCTCTCTCTCTCTCTCTCTCTCTCTCTCTCTCTCTCTCTCTCTCTCTCTCTCTCTCTCTCTCCCCCCTCTCCCTCTCTCTTTTCTTTCTCTCATCACCATTCCTCCGTCTGCGACACTTTATACGCTGCCCTCATAAGATACGACGTAACGTAATCGCTTCCATGGTTGTCAAATTTGGCTGACAAATGTTTAAGTTGTATTGACTTAGATAGGAAATCAGTCGATTTTTTGGCGAAATTCGGCAACTATGCGCTCCACTCAACGCGAGCGTATTTTCTGTCGATTCCAGCTTATTTAATCTTGCCTGATCGTGGAATGAATACCGCTGTGATGTTTCTGTGAGACCGTGAAGACGAGTAATCCATGTCTTCAACTCACTGACCTCGCGATGTGGGATTGATCCGGAGAGGGGTGGGTCCACTGGCGGATCCAGTGGATTGTCTCTCTCTCTCTATGGCCATTTGATCGCGTGTGTTAGAAAAGGATAGAAGAGGGGGCGAAAGTCACGTGACTGCCCCTTATCCGTCCTTTTCCAACACACGCGATCAAATGACCATAGAGAGAGAAAGAAAATCCACTGGATCCGCTGGTGGGTGGGTCTGGAAAAGCAAACGAAAAGGGTCGAGAGAGAACATGGAAAATGATGAGGATAAGTGAAGCGTGTCCAGTTTCAAAACCGTCAGTATCCAATGTTCTTGATTTTTGAAAAACTGAGAATAACACAGTGACTCCTCTATCAGTGGTAGCATGGTGGCCCTTACGTGATGCCTTTGGGGGCTAACCCCCCCCCCCTTTTTTTAAGAAAGGCTCAAACAAAGGGGAAAACATAGATCGAAACACCCTCAGTCCCGCGCACTTTTATATGGACGAGGGTTCAAGAAAAAAAAAAAAAAAAAAATTAAAAATAAAGTCATCATATTTTTCAATTTCAACCTCTCCCCCCATTTTTGAACCAACTCAACCAACTGTCCTCCATAATGCGTTACAATTGTGAAGACGCAAGTTTGAAAGAGTACCTCAGACCAGTGGCGTCGCGTGCCATCTGGCAAAAATGCAACTGCTTCATTTAAACTCATTAAATATATCGAATTTTCCTTGTGCACTGTGCACCCCCTGTATTCGATCTTTTACATGAGTTTAAATGGATAGAAAACGTTGTTGCCAAATTGCACGCGACGCCACTGCCTTAGACTCTCAAGCCCTTCACTGCGCAGCGTTCCTCAGGAGGAACAAAGACCTTAAAAGTGTATTTCAACAATTAGGAACAGAAATATGCACATTAGGTCATAGCTGCAACAATTAATCTACAGCCTCTCATCTATGAATAATAATGCAACAAAAAAAAAATTCACTATTTTTCACTATTTCAGTTCCCCATACTACACTGAATAAAAATATTTGGTTGAAAAAAAAAAGAAAATTTGCGCAGTGAAGGGCTAGAATTGGTTTCAGCCCCTTATATCTTATGTATGGATAGTAAAAGGGTGCGCAGCAAGTGTGCGGTTTTGGCGGGAAAAGCCGCCACATATGTGTATTGGTTTCAATACACAATACACATCAAGCCCGCAAACTGTATTTCGTGAATGTAAGATTGCTGACTACAGTCGTTTGATAGACGGAGATACAAAAGTCAACGTTCAAACAATTTAAGATAGACAACTCTGATATATTTTGACTTTTGGAAACACTTAAATTTTGATGAGAGGAGGGGGATCTCCCACCCAGGGAAGGCCTAAATCTAGTTGCTATCCTCATTTAAATGAGCTGATTGAGAAACAATTCTGAAATTCTAGCAAAAGGCTGTATCCTGTATGAATTTAAACATTTCTCAATCTGTAATGAAAAGATATCTCACTAGGCGCCTTCAATTTTAGCAGCAGCAACAACATTACATGCACGTACGAATAGTTATCTATTAATGTGAAAACTATGAATGAGACTATTTCATTCCATCCGAAATAAATTATGAAAAAATACATAAAAAATACATACAATACAAAAAATACAAGACTGCTGAAAAAAAAAAAAAAAATCTTTATGAGTGCATGTAAATAAATTTCTCAATCTGCAATGTTTAGGCTCTATTTCAGCTGCTGCAACAACATTACACCTAAGAATAGTCACCAAATAGAGCAGTTGCAAGGGTCTGAAATGTTGTGTTTTTTATAAGGAAAATGGAAGTACTTGATGACCATAGAACAATGGTGCCTTTGGTTTTTTCCGAAGTGCCCCGGTTTTGGAGACACACTCGTGTGAAGTTGCAAAAAATCGTGGGTGTAGTGACGTCACTACGTGAAATTCTCATTTAAAACAATGTATTTTGGGCCAAAATCTCATCTTCGGAACAATGGGACTTACTTAGAAACCATAAAGGTATCTTTCTTCTCAGCTCATCAAGTACTTTCATTTTCTTCATAAAAAACACACCATTTCAGACCCTTGCAACTGCCTCATTGCGTAAAAACTAGTTATGACCAAAAGTTTCATTGCATTCATTTCTTCAAAATTGCTATACACGTGATGCGACTCACCAGTCACCACTACTGAAAAGAATCATTATGAGTGCAAATGAATTTCGGGTGCAACAATGATATTCAAGTGATAAAAAGATATGATAAATGATTTATTTTCAGTCTTTAGACAAAATCCAATAACAAAACAAACAAAAAGAAAAATGTTAAATTACTCAAATTACACGCAATCTATACTAGTCAAATTAAATGAACTAACGTAAAATTAACATAAAAATTAAAGACTGAAAATTCGGTACCTCCATAGGCGAGCCTGTTTTGGAGGTTACCTTCAATAAAAAAAATTAATTAGAAATTACGCGAGAGAGTTTAAGAGTGAGGGAGAAAGGGAGTGGGTTTTTCGTACA
The DNA here is from genome assembly GCA_011764245.1 of Trialeurodes vaporariorum. Taxonomy (NCBI): domain Eukaryota; kingdom Metazoa; phylum Arthropoda; class Insecta; order Hemiptera; family Aleyrodidae; genus Trialeurodes; species Trialeurodes vaporariorum. The sequence goes on along the minus strand of VMOF01000369.1, from coordinate 5,246,026 downwards.
AAATACTGAACTTCTTTTTTTTTTTTTTTTTTTTTTTTTTTTTTTTTTCAATAGGTTGCCAAATGTTTGGTCGATAGAATATCCATTCCATGTATAAATCATGTGTAAGTGTATCGAATCCGACAAGCGAATTCACAAAAAGGGTTATCGGTGATGAATACGCATACAATATAATAAACTAAATCACACCCGTTCAAACCAAACGGAGAATCAACAAGTGGGTCGTTAAACCGACCCAAACAAACACTATTTTGTCGAGTCAAGCAATAGCATGCAGCCAGCACCCCAAGAATGGTCAAAATAATGGGGCAGTTGCAAGGGTCTGATATTTGGTGTTCAGGAAATGGAAGTTTTTGATGAGCTGAGAATAAGGGTGCCTTTGATTTTCCCGTAGAGTCCTGATTTCGAACATACATTCGGGCGAAGTTGCAAAAAATAGTGTGTGTTTTGACATCATGACACGGACTTTCCAGGTGAGGCAATGAATTTTGAACCTCAATCGCAACTCCAAGACTATGAAAAATAGTTAAGAATTAAAAGTATCCTTTTCTTCAAATCACTGAGTACTTTCATTTGCGCACTAAAAAAACACAAAGATTCAGACCCTTCATCAACAGACCTCATTAAAGCAATGCATTTGACCACAAATGGACTCTGATATTTTTTTTTTTTTTCCCTTTTTTTAAAAAAATTTTTTTTTTTTAAAAAAAAAGGGGCCCCCCCCCAAAAAAAAACCCCCCCCCAAAAATAAACCCCCCAAAAGGGTTTCCCCAAAAAAAAGGGGGGTTTAAAAAATATTTTTTTTTTTCCCCCAAAAAAAACCCCCCCCCAAAAAAAAATTTTTTCCAAATTAAAAAAAAAAAAAAAAGGGGGGGTTTTGTTTTTTAAAAATTTTAAAAAATTTTTCCCCCCCCCCCAAAAAACCGGGTTTTTTTTCCCAAAAAAAAATTAAAAAATTTTGGGGGGGGTTTTTTGGGGGGGGGCCCCCCCAAAAAAAAAAAATTTTTTTTTTTTTTTTTTTTTTTAAAGGGGGGGGGGGGGGGGGGGGTTTTTTTTTTTTTGGTGGGTTTCGGGGGGGGGGGGTTTTTTTTTTTAAAAAATTTTTTAAAAAAATTTTTAAAAAAAAATTTTAAAAAAAGGGGGGGGTTTTTTTTTTTTTAAAGGTTTTTAAAAAAATTTTTTTTCCCAAAAAAGGGAATTTTTTCCTTTTTTGGGAAAAATTTTAAAAACCAAAAAAAAAAACCCCCCTTGGGGGGGGGGGAAAAAAAAAATTTTTAAAAAAAAAAAAAAAACCTTTTTTGGGTTTTTCCCAAAACCCGGGGGAAATTTTTTTTTTAAAAATTTTTTAAAAAAAATTTTAAAATTTTTTTTTTTTTTGGGTTTTTTGGTTTTTTTTCCCAAAAAAAAAATTTTTTTTTTTTTTTGGTAAAAAAAAAAAAATTTTAAAAAATTAAAAATTTGGTTTTTTTTTTTCCCCTTTTAAAAAAATTTTTTTTTTCCCCCCAAAAAAAAAAAAAAATTTTTTAAAAAAAATTTTTTTTTAAAAAAATTTTCCCAAAAAAAAAAATTTAAAAACCAAAGGTTTCCCCCGGTTTTTTTTTTTTTAAAAAAACACCAAAAAAAGACCATCACCGCCGGTCCCATTTGTTATTCATATTTAATTTACGAAGCATTTTGATTGATCATTTCGGTTTTATTTACATTTTTATGAAGATACTTCGCTGATTTGTTAGGTTAGATAAACTAACCTAACAAATCATAACAAAACATATCATTCAAAAGTGGGGGGGGGGGAGAAAAAGGAGGGAGGGGAAAAGGGAGAAGAGAAGGGGGAGAGAGGGGAGAGAGAGAGAGAGAGAGAGAGAGAGAGAGAGAGAGAGAGAGTGAGTGAGAGAGAGAGAGGAAGGTGACTACTGGCAATTAATAGGTAGTGTTATTGCATCCTAAGCTGAAATAAGGGAAGGAGTGACTGACTTAAGTTACTAAATTCCTAGCTGTAGATACAACAAAAAAAAGGAAGACTTCAATTTGAGGCCGAGAGCGGGCATGCCTTGGCTGTCGCAGACAGATGCGGTGGATTGGACGGCATAAGAAAGTTTTGTATTATTACAATACAAAGTTTTCACCCTAAAAACGGTAAAATGGCCGTTGAAGTCTCGGGTGATCATCAGTCATGCTTTGGTTCGAGACAGGAGACTATTAGTCATCGGTGCCAATATGGCGGGGTTTCCCTGTCACCCCTGTTCCCGATCCGGATTCGTGAGCGAGTTTACCGTTTTTTTTAAAATATTATATATAATATATATATTATATATATATAATATATATATATATATATATATATATATATAATATAATATATATATAATATATATATATATATATATATGTATAGACGAGGCTGAGAGGGTAGCAAAATATCATTAGAATCTGTCAACTCAATGTGACATGTACACCCCTTCCCCCCTCCCTCAGCCCCGACCCGTCCCTCCCTGCCCCTCTTACCTTCACGCTGCTGTTCAATCTGACAAGTTAGTTTACCCCCTCCATCCCCCTCCCTCTCTCTCTCTCTCTCTCTCTCCTCTCTCTCTCTCTCTTCTCTCTATCTCTTCTCCTCTCTCTCTCTCTCTCTCTCTCTCTCTCTCTCTCTCTCTCTCTCTTCTCTGTTTTGCTCTCTTTCTCTTCTCGAAGCCGAGCCGCGTCATCGGGGATAGAGAAAGGGGATGCTGCGGGTCTGCACCCCGTATCCATCTCCGTCCCTTCCTACCCACCCTTCGCTCCCAACCCCCGCTCCGCTCCGCTCCACCCCTAATTTCTTGTGTTCATTTTTCTCTTTTTTATCTCTATTTTTCTTAGCTTCAATCTCCGGAGTTTATCCGTTCTAGATTTTAATCGGAACGACTCCTCCATTGCAAGTCCGTCCCTGCTCTCTCTCTCTCTCTCTCTCTCTCTCTCTCTCTCTCTCTCTCTCTCTCTCTCTCTCTCTCTCTCTCTCTCTCTCTCTCTCTCTCTCTCTCGCTTTCTCTCTCGCTTTCTCTCTCTCTCTCTCTCTCTCTCTCTCTCTCTCTCTCTCTCTCTCTCGCTTTCTCTCTCTCTCTCTCTCTCTCTCCCCCCCTCTCTCTCTCTTTCGCTCACTCTCTCTCTCTCCACCGTTTGACGTTAATTCATTCGCTTTCGCATTCCCCCTCTCCACCCTCCATTCCCCATCGTTCTCTCATCCGCCCCCTAGACTTGTCCATGTCCCACCCTTTGTTTGCTTTTTGGGGGGGTGTGGGAGGTTCGCGGGGGGGGGGGGGTTGCTCTTGCTTGATTCAAGAAAACACTCACGCGTCAGAAGCTTTCAGACTAACCTTGGGTTTTGTAAACAACCCGATCCCTCGGATACGATTCCGTTCGTGCTCTGTTTATTTTTTACTCCTTCCTCCTTCTTTTGTTTTATTTTCTTTTCTCTCTCTCTCTCTCCCTCTATCTTTATCTTTCTCTCTCTCCTCTCTCTCTCTCTCTCTCTCTCTCTCTCTCTCTCTCTCTCTCTCTCTTTTTCGCCACCCCTATCTTCCTCTTTTCTTTTCACGTAATATGTTCGCGGTCACGTGCTGCCGGAATGAGGGATGACATAAATTAAAATTATGAGGAAATAAAAAAGCAGTGTTGACTTTTATTTTGTTTTATCTCTTCTTGATAGTCTTCGAGATGGTATTATACAGGTGCACCTCTGCCGGAAGAGAGCTCCTGTGAAAGAAAGCAATTTAATTTTTTAGTTTTTCAAATTTTTGTTTTTTGTTTTGTTTTTGTTTGTTTTTTATTTTGTTTTATTGGGATCTTCATTCATACCAAACCAATATAATGACACGGAAACTCAACACTAACTTCGCTCTGGGCATAGAGGCTAATGAATGTTAATAAAGTGCAATGATAGCTAAGCATTCGTTTATTTGTTTGAAATGGCGAAATTCACTGTTTTGAATCATAATCACTATAAGCTAATCATCACACTTTTGCTTTCTTTTATCTCTTCTTGGTAGTCTTTGAAATGGTAATACAGTTGCACAATAAAATAAAATTATTTTTTCACTAATAAAAGTTTGGTCTGTTTGTATGTTTATTTGTATTTTATTTTATTAAATATTTTAATTTAATTTAATTTATTTTATTTTACTGTGCTCATCAGCAATACAAATCGAATGGAACGGAAACCAAATGCAATTCAGTTACTTGTGGATGCGGAAGGAAATAAATGTTAGTAAATGCAATGAAACCTAAACATTCATTCATTTACTTAGAATAGCGTAACTGACTGCTTTGAATCATGATCATACTTAGCTTAGTGACAAAGCATGATCATACTTAGAAGACAGAACGACACTCAGGTTAAGTGAATGCATGATTTCTTTTTCTCGCGATCAGCTGATCTATTTATTGATTAATGGAGAAACCTTTGGTACATATTGCAATGATCGATCTATTGATATTATCATAATTAATTAATTATTTCCTAGCTGCAGTGCTTGGTGGATTAATTATCGCAATAATTAGTATCTCTAGTAAAAATGGCCAGTCTATCTTTTCACTCACAAGAATGAAATCAGACCAATCAATCTGACGTAAGCCTGCTATCTGACTTAGATCAGACTGATTGGCATCAAATCAGGCTGAATCGAGCCTTGCATGTTGATAGTCAGACTGACGGTGACGATTCGTGCAATATGGGAACATTGCTTTTCCCTTTTTTTAAACAAATACAAAACAACCGATTCTCTAGAAGGGTATCAGCTTCTTCAAAAATCAATTGATTTACTGAAGTTTTTAAATGGAAACTTTGCATATTTCGAATACATTTCAAAAACGATAAAATATGGGACAACTCTCAACCGGTTATAAGTGCACCATATGAAAAATCTGCCAAATGCCTTCATTCTTAAAAGACGCAACGAACTCTTGTGTGAATGAAAGCACGTGACAGAATGGGTCTGTTGCGAACTTTTGCTACAGCGCTATAGAGTGTGCAATCTAATGTAAAATCGCCTGAAAAGTCCAATGATGGCATCAGAAAGCAATGAAATGCAACAATAAACTCGCAAAATGCGTTTAATGAAATCCAAGATGGCGGCAAAATATCGAGCGATCTGTATGCATGCACCACGAACATTCAAGGATAGCCAACCTCACAATATCCATCACAACCAATCACAACGTAAATAAACACATAACCTCTACCTGCAGTGAGGTTGTCAAAGTTGGCAATCCTTGGATGATCACGGTGCATACATTCAGATTCCCCGATATTTTGCCGCCATCTTGGATTTCGATAAACGCTCTTGTGAGTTTAAAATTGTATTTATTGATTATGATGCCCCCCAATGGACTTTTCAGGCGATTTTACATTGGGAGAAACATTTTATCGCTGTAGCAAAAGTTTGCAACAGACCCATTCAAGATCAATCAGAGAACGGAAATACAACTTATCAAACCATATACTTATTTGCTGCAACATTTGTCGAGCTATCTCTAATCGACAATTAAATAAAGAAGCGGCCCGTGACTGATGTTATGGTGGATAAGCGCGTTGAATATTCATTAAATTGACTAATATTATTATTTAAGATTTGAGAGAGGTGTTTTGGCTCAGAGGAGGGCTGAAAAATGATATGTCTTCCGCTCTAATGGTTCTAATTTTTGCATGGGGTGAGAATTTCAAGCGTATACATAGACCCTGATATGACCACCGTCTGAAAATTACGATAAAAGATTGATAGATCTTACAGATTTGAATTTGAAGTCAATCCGTGATTTTGCGAGTATTGAAAAATTTAATCATTCTTTAATGATCAATATTTGTTATATTAAATTACGCATTCATGCACCACAACACTGAAAAAATACTTACCCATACACTCTGAGTTATTATTCACACAGAAAAATAAATAAAAACTGAGCATATTTAATTTTTACCGTCGGAGAGAGGAAGAGGAAATATATTTTGGATTCAAAATATGCCTTTGAGATCCTTTATTTTTTTCAAAAATTTTACAAACTTTTCTCCCTTTTTAAACTTGAAAAATGACGAGTAATTTTTCTTGAAGCATTCCCTTTTAAATTTCGTTTCTTGTCACTTACCCCGGTTTCCATTGTTTGTTTTTTTTTTTTTTCCCCCTCTTTTTTTTCAGCTCTCTCCTTTTTCATTCTCCGACTTGCCGTTCTTTTTTTTCTCTTACTCTCCGAGTCCGCGTGTAGTCAATGTTGCCAGATTTGAGGTTAAAAGGTGTATATTTATTGGCATTTTTCAATTCACCGGTGATTCCAGCGGTTGAGAAGAGATTACATAGTTTAGTTCAGGATATGACTGTAATACTTGAAAATACTCTGATCAGTAATCTTTTCTCAATCGGTTGATACGTAAAATTATTAAAATACCACACGTTTTTTTAATGTCAGTCATGACTCGACCCATAGCCGTAGTCAGGATATTGTCTCTCTCTCTCTCATAGCCCATTTAAACACATGTGTTAGAAAAGGATGGAGATAGGGGCTGTCACGTGATTTCAGCCCCTGTTTCTGTCCTTTTCTAACACACGCAGTCAAATGGGATAAGAGAGAGAAAGACAGTATCCTGGCTACTGCTATGACTCGACCGGTTGAGAAAAGATGACTGAGAATCAGAGTATTTTCGTCCGTTAATAGACATGAACTGAATTAAACTGTGTAATATTTTCTCAACCGGTGTAATCCATCATTTATCATGAATTGAAAAATGTCAGTAAATATGCACAGATCAGAGTATTTTCGTTCTATAAACTGAACTAAACTGTGCATTATTTTCTCCACCGGTGGAGTCATTGGTAAACAGAAAAATATTCCTAACCCTTTCAATTCTATTGCGTCAATCCCCAAACATATTCGTTTTTGGGACTATATCTACCTCACATAATTTCAGTATATTTTATTCACAATAATTGTGTGGCTCCAAATTATTATAATTTTATTAATAAAGTTTCCTGACGCCTTCAATCAAGTGTGTATGCAAAATCAACACCACGGTGAAGAAATATTTAACTACCAACTTAATTTTAGCAAAAGAACATTGATTTGTCTTGGGTCATTATTTTGTAACGGGTGGGACATTCAGAAGACTTTGCATTAATTTTAGTCAACTTTTTAATGATATTTAAATGAAAAAACTATCCCACCAACAGAAAGGTCTTAACTTCTAGATAGTGATAGGATTTTCAAAATTTTAAAAATGTCCATCCAAAGCTGAGAAAATAGCAAAATAAGGGCGTAGCGGGTGGGACAGAAAATGGACAAGGTTTTTGAATCACTTCAGTTGAAACTTTGTGAGTTTCGAAGAGATAAAAATTTGGAAAAAATTTGTTAAAGGTGAGGGTATAAGCTTTGTTTCATTTACTAAAGTATTTTTTTCTAAAAAAATTAAAAAGTAGCGTAACGGGTGGGACAACTAGGTTTTGTAACGGTTGGGTCCACGCGTGTGATTTCGTCATTAAAAATACGCATCAAACCTGCTTTAACATCAACACGTTTGACCTTATTAGATTTAGATAATATTTTCGTCTCTGAGCACATTTTAATGCAAAACAAGACTGCCAGGCACTAATTTTTAAATTTCAATTTTTGCATATCATGTCCACTTTACTGTAGAATTACCCTCTTCTTAGTACGGTCGTAATAGGGTTAATTATACCCAAAATGGCAGTTCTGGTATATATTACATTAATTCTTATGGGAAATCCACAGCCTGAAGCATCCATAAATCTGGCAACAATGCTCATATTTCGTATCGGTTCTTCTTTTCCTCTTTTGTCGAAAATAGCTACTTGCTTCTTTTCTTCGCCCTCTATCCCGAAAACTCCTTGGTGCAGCGCCTTTGTGCTATCTTTGAGTCTTGGCGGTGAAAAATGAGGTAGGTAAGGTACGGAGGTCCTTGTGCCGTTAGGGCAAGCTTTCATTAATGCATTTTCGGATTTTTTTCTTCTTCTTTGAATTGCTTTATATTCTGACACTTTCCCTTCTTTCAAAGTAATTGTATATTCATCATTAATTAAATTTCACTGAACTCTTATCAAATCTCATTGATTTCCTGGTTTTCGTTCAACCTTTTAAAACCACGCCTGATGTTATTTGATGTCGTATCTCTAACTCTAATTTATGGTAAAAGCTACTCGAAATCGTTACTGTTGTGAAATAATATATCATTGAGTGCCTTCAATTACTGTGATAGGCAAAATAAACACCTTGGAGCACGACTATTTATCTACCCACTGAGTTTGAGCCACGGCCCTTTCAATACCACACGCCTTATTTGATATCGTATCGCTAACTCTCATAGGTGGTAAAAAGCTACTCAATTGTTACTCTTGTATAATAAAGTTTCATTGAGCGCCTTTCGTTGCTGGGATAGGCAAAATTAACACCGCAGAGTACGAATATTTAACTAACCACTGAATTTAAGCGAGTTGTATTTTTGATTTCTTCTAGTAACCCGAATCTGGTATTAAAATGGTTGATTGATCTCTTTTTTCTATTTCTCCGTATTTTACTTGTACATACCTCTCTCAAGTTGAGACTTTTAAATGTCGCATTTTCCATGAATATTATATTGTTAAATTGCCGCTTTGAAGAGGTTTTGGTTGAAATATATGTTAGTTACTTACACTAATCTTATTGTTTAACTACCTCCTAAAAAATTAACTTCATGGAGCTGACGTAAAACTCATGAAAAATCATGGAACATCGCAATATTTTGAGAATTTTTTTTTTCTAATTTCTTCAATATTCTATGATAGTTTATTCAATCCAACGCAAAACTTTTTTTTCGGATTTCACTGCAGGATAGATATGAAATAGTAAGGCGTCAAACTAATAGCATGGATATTATGAAGTTTTTTTTATTTTATTTTATGAAATGTTATCAAATTTGAAGATGACACCTCAAAATTTATCCACGTGCATTGGGCAATGTGTGCCAACTAAAGAAATATTCATAAAAGTCCGAAGTAATTTGGTGGTCAAGGCAAACTATAGTCGAAAATTGACTCAATTTTCACTGCCCAATCATAAGATGACCTCCGAAAAAATTTAAATTCCAATTTCGATGTTTTTGTTTCATTTATTTCCAAAAAGTAGGATTGAAGGTTAAAAATACTTTAATGTTAATTACTAGCCATTCTTCGTCAATGTGTTGAACCCATATGCGCCATAGGTTCATTTTTGAAGTTGATTGGGCATCAGTAAAGTTTGGCCCCATTTGCGAAGCAAACTCGATTTTAATGGTAAGAGTTAAATTACTTTGTGATATATAGCTTCTGCGATTAATTAAAATCAATTTATTATTTGGGAAGGAGGAAGGTATGCATGATCATTTTGCACCATGTCAAAAGAAAATCGAGAAATTCTGATTTTCTATCCTTCTCGTAAAAATAGAAGTTGTAAGTCTTCGAGAAATTGGATTTGAGAATCAAGCACGCTTATCATTGAATTAAAATGGAAAACAAAAATTAAAATTCTAAGCAAAATATCGTTGTATGGTCTGAAAATGCGGCAGTCGAAAAGAAAAATAGATAAATAAAATTGCGTGTCAAAACTTTTTCGTCTTATTTTTTTCTCTCTTTTTTCTCTCGAAACTTTTTTAAAGGAAATCTTTCAAAAGTGTCTGCCAGTCTTTAGAGAGCTTTTTTGCACTTACTCCGACCGGGGGAGAGGGATCGGTAAATCCCTTTGAGACAACTTGTGCTTTGAATCGAGGTCTCAACATCCCTCATTCTCTGGAGGGATTTTTTCCCTGCTGTTCACCCCCTTATTTTGCTTTTTTTCTCCCCCTGCTCCCTTCTTATTCGTTCCAAAGATAAATCTGATGTCATTAGGGGCGACAGCTACCAGAATAGAACCGAGATCCTCTTGTCTCATTTTCCGTGGAAGCAACGCAACGTTGAGCCAGCATGCTTTTTTTCATAAAATGGAAATGGATTCTAACTTTGTTTATTTTTAATCTTTTCCATAACCAACTCGAAAGTTCTTGTCTTAGTTTTTAAACTGAAATACTACAGCGACCGTCAACATACAATTAGTTAACTCACTCTCATTCCTTTTTTTTTTTTCATTATAATTAAAATTAAAATCTGATGTTGACCAACTCTTGCAGGCCAAGATTTAAGTGAGTATCATTTTGTGCTGTTTCGTAAGGATTCGTGCCAAACTGGGCAATCTATGAAAGTCGCTTTTTGTCCATTTGAAACCAAGAAAGGCCCAATTCTAGTGTGTTTCTTAACATATTCAAGAGTTCAATTTTTTCTATGAATGGTTTCTAATTGACAGAATTTTAATCGGCCAGTTGGCAGATGGCACGTTTTGCCACAGACTCAAACAGGAACAGTGAGATGACGTCAATGACCCAAAAATTGGATTGTAAAAAATAAAAAAAATAAAAAAATAAAAAAATCCGTATCTTCTTTTGGTTGTGTATCTAACACATTCATACGAACTGTTTGCTTACAAATATGTGCTTAATAGTTTAAACTATTAATTGCTGATTTCGCCGACTTAGGAATCTTTTTGCCTCGCGAATGGGATTCTTGCGGTGCGTGAATGTTGATAAGCTGAATAGCACCAAACGGTATTTTGATTTGCATTTTTCAAGTTCAGGAGCTGCTTTTCTCGAATCTGGGTGGGCCGAACATTATTTTGTGTCTCTTCACATTGGATACTATGCCCCCTCTCTCACTCTATCACCGCCCATTTGAACTCACTTGTTAGAAAAAATATATAGGTAGATAAGGCCGATAAGGACCGTCCTGTGACTTTCGCTTCTGTTCTTTTCGAACACATGCGTGCAAATGGACGGTGAGAGAGAGAGAGAGAGAGAGAGAGAGAGAGAGAGAGAGAGAGAGAGAGAGAGAGAGAGAGAGGGCCTAAGGGAGAGAGGGGGGGCAATTTTAAGTACCAGAGTAAAGCGTATGTAGAAGCAATGAAGCATACCTAAAAGTAAACTAGAATCGCAATCGAATGGACTACATTGGCGGCGCGTGAAATCTGGCAACAACGTATTCTCTCCATTTAAACTTATATAAATCAATCGATCTTCAGGGGGCGCAATTGCACCTCCAAGATATCGACACTTTTGCATAGGGTTCAATGGGAAATTAGCATGGTTGCCAAATTGCACGAGCGCAACTGATGGACTATAATCCCAGAATCACCTTTACATTCAGTAGTCTACGTAATTAAATGAAACTTTACGAGTTTTGACTTCAGGAATCTTGAGAATAGATTGTTTTATTGGAGACCTCGCAGTTTGAAATCTCTCGTTCGATGCTAATTTTGCGATGGAGTATGGAATTTGAACCAATCACCCGTTGGTCCCATGATAGACATCACATTTCTAAGACAGTCCGTACCAATCGTTTCTATACCCTTTCTGGCCTGAAAATAATTTTCGTTCGGGAACGGATTTTTGGCCATAATAGCTGATCTGAACACAATTTTCTCTTGTAAAACGATATGCTTATCATATATTCATTTTCTCCATAAAATTCTATGTTATTCAGATGTACTCCATTGAAATGTACACCAGGTATGATAGTAATAATTCCACCCTAAAATTAATGGTGAATGTACGACGTACGTGCGTCTTTAGATGCTCACAGTGATCCACGGCAAGAGATCGCGTTAACTTCAGCAATAATAAGAAAAACCTCGAAAAGTATCCAGAGGCACTTGCCTCTTGATAATATGAAGTTCTGTCCCGTGAAGCTCAACTATCTGTTTTATTCCAAGCTTTGAAAATGTTTCATACTTTGTAAATTGCGTATATACTCCGAAACAGAATCCAGGCCCACTCCCTAAAGCTTTTACAAAAGTTTAGTCTGATAGTCAATCAGAATCAGTCTCTGACATGGCTCGGTTACCGTATACAGCATGTGAATAAAGGTGGTCTAATCATCATTGTTATCCGTTTAGCAACAAATCTTCCATCAGCGAGAGTGACTGATTATTATCGTCAGAGGAATCCTTTTGTCCGCGCTGATTTTCCGCCGATTCGCAAATGTTTCGATTATTCTATGAATGTCGTAAACCCCTCCCCCCCCCTCGCCTTACATAACCCGATCGGTCGGTTGGAGATATTTCAGTTCAGAGACCACCCCTTTCGACACATCGCAATCCATGCTATAGAGGCTCGCCCGACCAAACCCAACCCAACCCAACACCGCGAGAGCAAGAGATATTTGAGCTCCTCTTCCGCCGAACCCCCCCCCCCCCTCCCCCTCACGCAAACCGGGAAAATTCCTTCGTTACCCTCTCATACATATTTAGCACCCTCACACATTCCTAGGGGGGTAGAAGAGAGCTTTTCATCGCTGGTGTGTGTGTAGTGTCGACGCTCTGCGTGGAGATCGGAATTTTGTTGTTTTATTTTCGGGGTGAGAAGGTGGGGGAGGGGGGGGGGGGAGGAAACAACGCCGAACGATTTGATTTTCAGCGGAAGAGAGCTCTCAATTAATTAATTTCCGTTCGTCTCAACCCCTACCCCTACCCCTCTCCCTTTAGCCTGCCTCTCTATCCCACCCTCTTTCTCTCTTCTCTCTCTCTCTCTCTCTCTCTCTCTCTCTCTCTCTCTCTCTCTCTCTCTCTCTCTCTCTCTCTCTCTATCTCTCTCTCTCTCTCTCTCTCTCTCTCTCTCTCTCTCTCTCTCTCTCTCTCTCTCTCTCTCTCTTTCTCTCTGTCTCCCTCTCTCTCCCTCTCTCTCTCTGTATCACCCCGCGCGAATATTTATGGAAGCCGTTAATCAAAATCGCGTCGCGAGTATCGGATTTGCGAGACCGCATCGTGTACCGTCTCGTCGCGTTGTTCCAGTGTTGTCAAAATTAGCCGAGTTCATGATGATAATAAATGAATTTGAAATTTGAATGATAATTCCTGTTAAAGAACATTTCAGTATAAGGAAGGTACGAGGAAAAGTGTAAATTTTGTTGACATTTCATTTAAATTAAAAATGAACTATTAATTCTTGCAAGCTGTTTATTTATTTTACAGAGAACGCACTCCGATTTTTTTTTTTTTGTTTTTTTTTTTTGGAGTGTAGTCTTTAATCAGCTGTTGATCAGTAGTTTTTAAATGGTTTCCAGCAAAGTCCGCAAAATAAAAAAACTATAATTGATAATTTTTGCGATGAGACAACGTAAAGCACCGCCCCTAATGAGCTAACAGAGCAGGCTTCCCACAAAAAAATAGTTGGACCTCTTCCCACGCATCTATAGCGCAAGAGTGCTTTACTGGCTATCTAAATTTCGATGTTTTTCTCCTATTTAAACTTGATTGCAAATATCCCAAAAGATCATTTGCATCCTTATGATCTAGATCTTATTCAAGATTCTCCTTAGGTATCTTAGTCAGAAAGTGATATAATCTACAAAACCAGCGTCAAAAATGCCAGTAATTTGCGCCTTGTTAAACATTCAACTTCAGTTAAAAGTGACACCGATGTTTGGTTTTCACGCAGAAACTGTTGTCATAACGGTTTGGAGGCCGGAGGTCTGCCAGTCTCGGATACGCTTTCGGGAAAAAAGGCGAAACCGGAAATTGGATCTGTGTAAAAGATTGAAAGTTTATCAAAGGGGTTCATTCAAAATCGGCATTTTTCGCCCACTGCTTGTTTTTGACGAAACTTTGGGTATCGATTGGGTTTACTATTAGCAGTGGATCCTGAAATTTTCGCGACCTAAAATCAATTTTTAGAGGGGGGGTGGGGGGTCAAAGTTGAAACCTTCAAACTCGAATATCTCGCTAACGAATAAAGATTTTGAAATGTGGTTTGTGCGAAAAAACGCAAAATAAAATTTCCTTTCTTTTGACTACCCACATGTTCCACAAAATTTTGAAATTACACTTGCAATTTGCAATTTTTTGATTTTCAGGCTCAAAATTTTTTACAAATTTTGAAATTCTGAAAAAACGCATTCTTCGATTTTGATCTATACAAGATATGTTATTCTCTAGAAAATTTGCTACAATTTAGTCTAAACCGCATGTTGGGGAAACTTTTAGTTTCTGAGGTATGAATTTTTAAAGTGTCAAAAATCGCTATTTTAGCGTTCTCAGCGACAGCGACGAAACTTAAAAAAAGAATTTCTCCGCTTCTAATCAACAAAACTTGATGAAAATTGAGATTTAGGGGTTTCGAATGTCGTAGAATTCAATTCTGATATCAGATTTGAAGAATTTTGAAATCCAAGATGGCTACCAAGTAGATGGGAAGGCAGCCATCTTGGATTTCAAAATTCTTCAAATCTGATATCAGAATTGAATTCTACGACATTCGAAACCCCTCAATCTCAATTTTCATCAAGTTTTGTTGATTAGAAGCGGAGAAATTCTTTTTTTAAGTTTCGTCGCTGTCGCTGAGAACGCTAAAATAGCGATTTTTTGACACTTTAAAAATTCATACCTCAGAAACTAAAAGTTTCCCCAACATGCGGTTTAGACTAAATTGTAGCAAATTTTCTAGAGAATAACATATCTTGTATAGATCAAAATCGAAGAATGCGTTTTTTCAGAATTTCAAAATTTGTAAAAAATTTTGAGCCTGAAAATCAAAAAATTGCAAATTGCAAGTGTAATTTCAAAATTTTGTGGAACATGTGGGTAGTCAAAAGAAAGGAAATTTTATTTTGCGTTTTTTCGCACAAACCACATTTCAAAATCTTTATTCGTTAGCGAGATATTCGAGTTTGAAGGTTTCAACTTTGACCCCCCACCCCCCCTCTAAAAATTGGTTTTAGGTCGCGAAAATTTCAGGATCCACTACTAATAGTAAACCCAATTGATACCCAAAGTTTCGTCAAAAACAAGCAGTTGGCGAAAAATGCCGATTTTGAATGAACCCCTTTCATCTTGAATTAGAGGAACAGTAAAAATAATATTTTTTTTTTTTTTTTTTTTTAATATTTTTTAAAAAATGTTAAATCTACGGTCGTTCCTAAAATGTAGTCCAAAAACTAAAGTCCAAAGAACACGCAGGAGGCACTATTAATCTCATCTTTTTTTCGCAGTTGCACGAATGAACATCAGTTTTTTCTTGTAAATAATTCTATATCTAAACTAGCCTGATAATTAATCCAGTTACATGCGAGCTAGATCTTTTGATAACCAAAGTTATTTTCAAAATATCTTGAAATCCATTGTCTTGAATTTTGGGAATTCCAAAAGAAATCTCTAGCACTATTTATTTGAGCCCTCACGACTAGAATGACGAAATTCTAAGTTATTCTAATGTTGCAACCTTCTTTCAGCCGTTGTTACAAGACTTTTGACAAAGACTTTGTGACACGGATAAAAAATGTCCTGTTTTTAGTACCTCTTTTTCAGAAAGTAAGAAAAAAAAAGAATGGGAAAAATTGTGAGTCGAAGACTTATTCCTGTTTATAAAATAAAGCTAATTTCAATAATAGATCTGACAATCCTGGCGCACCATCATAGCGCCGGGCCCGAGTTTTTTTTTTTTATGTTTTCTACCGCTAGGTACCGCCACCGGCCACCAATATTTGAGGATACTGTATATAATATTCATGCGTGACAATCTATGAATGGGACAGCCTCTCGGTTGCTCCCCCTTGACCCCTCCACTATAATAAGCAATTGACATCAAAGAGCGCACTTACATGAATTATCCGCAGGTTTAAGCGCCCCTTTATTTCATAACCCTTGAACGCTTTTGTCACGTTGCATGAATAAGGCATTTCATCATTTCCTAATTTATATTTGTTTATTATAGTATTGTCACCATCAGAAATATCAGAATTCTCCTGAAGAAAAAATACATCAATTTTGTAATTAAACTTCGACTCGGGGGGTGTGCGAAAGTGTTTAAGTGCACTGAAAAAACAGCTGTCGTAAGATTTTTTTTTTTTAAATTTTCTACAATCCAAGAAATTGTAAATTTTGCGTTTTCCATGGTTTGAGTTCAAGATGCCTTGATTGAAATTTAACTATTGCACGATAAAAATTTAACCATTACGTCTTGAACTCAATCCATGGAAAACGTAAAATTTACAATTTCTTGGATTGTCGAAAAGTCAAACCAAGTTATGGTAAATCTTACGATAGCTGTTTTTTTAGTGTGTAATTTTTTAAATTGTATAGAGGTGCCGAAAGACAAATTTGAAAATCAATTTGAAAAAAAATTCTTGTCAGGCCCATTGTTTACTCCAAAAATGAGGCAGTGTAAAGTGTAAGGAATTCAACAACTAAACAACTTTTCCCCCTTTTTTTTGGGGGTGACTGCAACTTTAACCTTTTTTTTCGCAAGATGCAGATCTTTCTTCTTTATTTTTCATTTCCCCTTTTTTATCCCTTAATCTGACATTTCGGGAGGGATAAAGCTCCATTGCTAACTGCCATGATTATATTAGTAAACTGCGTATTATCATTATGGAACAGTTTCGGTATTTATTGAAATTATAAATGTACTAGTGGCCGGTGGCCGCTTCGCGGCCAAGCATCATTCCGTTTCGCGTGATTTTTGTTTATTCAAGCTAGATTTTGACTCGATATCATCCACTCCCAAACTCCGTTTGCTATTCGCCCATCTAATCTTGCTCCAAAGAACGAAATCTAAAAACTTACTCTTTTATTCCTGAAATACTACACTACAGTGGTATTTCCTCATGTACACTAAAGGTTTAGAAAACAGGAGTCATCATTTGGAAGGGCATAAATAGCATAACCCCCGCCGCCACCCCCTTACATGAAACTTAAACATTTTAGGGGTAGTCGTTCTCAAGAGGGCCCGATCCAAAACCGCCAATTTTTTTTGACGCTCATGGAGACGCCGAAACCCTAGAATGGCGCATTAGAATGCGTCATATTAGCGCATGGGTTTACACGATTTAGAACTGTACAGAGAAAAAAAGGGAAAAGGGAGAAAGAGACAGCGCGAGAGTGAAAAACCCTGATGCATTCACAAAAAAATGAGAAGTTCGGGATAAGCGAAAAAATATACGCATGACCGAGATCGCACACCTACAATAACCTTTCGTTGAACTGACAGGTAAGAGTATAAGACATTGCTTTTCAGTAAATCAAAAATCATGGAAGAGTGGAAGAGAAACTTAGCGCGGGAAAAGTATGCCTTTTTCAAACAGCCCTTTATTAACGACAATAATTTTTTGAAATAGGTTGGCTCGAAAATTCAAGCAAACTTCATTAAGATTTTAATTTTTAAATTTTATTGGACGTGGGGTCATATACACATTATACACCCCCTATTTTTTGGGGTCATTCTTTCAGCGCTTTTGACTATCGATTTCGCAGAAAATTGCCTTTTTTTGGCTATTTTTTCAAAAATTCCTTGGCGCATTTGGTGTACGTTTTAGAGCTTTTGGCTTATCTTTTTGGGAATTGGCGCTTTTAAATGGTGCCCCCCCCCCCCCCCCCCCCCCCCAAAATGAAATTCCTTTTTTTTTAGAGTTTTTCCAGACCACTTCACGAAGCTCAAGTTAGTATGACCAGTAAACAACTGCTGGCAGCCGATTTTAGCGTGCGACGCGACGGGTCTATTGGACCCAGTTTCAGCATCTAAGGGCATCTCAAGTTCCCCATAGAGTTTTAGTGTGAAGAAACGGTTAGGCAAAAATTACATCAATAAATGCACTCATCGGTCGTAATGGGGTTGTGACAAAACTCGCATAGCGTTTCAAATTTATCTCACCCACTCTCCCGTGCGACCTCCAACCCCGTGTATACCCACCTCTTTCTATAGCACTGGCGGCTCGTGGAGGTGGGGCGACGAAATGAGAGGTGTACAGGATTTTTTTGAAATCCTTTTCACATAAACTTTTTGATAATTTTATGTTCCATTCATACTTTTTGACTATTGAAAGAAAGGACGATGGAATAAAAATTTTTTAAACCCTTTGTATTTTTTTTTTTAATTTTTTTTTTTTTCTCAAATTCAAAAAATGTGAGGTGATGGATCCCTGTCGCCTCACTTGCCTCACCTGGCGAGCCGCCACTGCTTTCTAGTGTCCTGATTCGTATACACAGGGCCTCGTATTACGGCATGTTAATAGCAAAATCGCATTAAAATTGAGGAATGCATTTCTGCCAAAAAATATTCACAAAAGATGTCTCTAAATACAGTTTTTTTTTTTTTTTAAAAAATTTTAGTATAGCAGTACAACATGGGAGTTACGTGGGAGCAAGAAAGACAGTTTGTCTTTTTTTTGGAACGCTCATCACCGGATGACGTCATCACCAAGTCATCACTTCATCACTAAAAAAACCGCTATTTCGAAAAAAACGTCGTACTGGCCCACTAATATTACTGCACAGATTAAAAAATAACAGGTATATAAACAAAAGAACCATAAAAAACTACATACTCAAGGCTCAAGAGATCTATCGAAACTTTGTTTTTTTTTTTTTTTTTTTTTTTTTAAATCGGAAAAAACGACCTTAAAAACATTATAAACCCTTTCCAAAAAAGCGAACTGAAACGAAAACAACTCAAAACGCCAACTTAAAAATGAAAAAATCTGCAACCATATTCTTGGTTCGTTAGTAATAGTATTCTTGGATGAATCACTTGCACATTTAAAGTAAACCAAAGCATTTAAACAGGAAGCCAATTATTTACTTAACTCAGTAATATTTGACGGGTTTTTTATTAATAAGAAAAATATAACCACCGTCTCAACTTATCAATTTAACCCCAATGTCCCTAATCATTTAGTTTCTTTATAAATTCTCGAAACCTAGCTCAAATTTTCAGGGTTATATTCGAGGTATCGAATCAATGCACCGATCTCATCAAGTCATCACTCGTTGATTGTACTATTCTGTAAAATTTTCGTATGAACATAGATAAATATCGAAGCTCTATACATCACAAAGCGATACAGCAACCGCGTCAAGCCATCATCAATCGAAGACTGTACAGTGCTGTCGTATATTTAACATAAAAGATACAAATTTTTTTAAAAAGTCTGAAGTGACTGTATATTTTCGACACAGCTAGCAGCACTGTGACTGTCCTATTGAGTATATCTACGAAAATACATGGATAAAAAGTCGAAGCTATACATCGATATCATTAAGTCGCTATATTAAAATGCGTCTACCCGAACGGTTCCTCCCGCAAGTAAAACATATGATGAACATCGCCATGGTAACGTCAAATCGTGCGATCGAATTAAAAAAAAAATTGTCAGAGCATCACGTTTCTCGCTCACACGCGTACAAAATCGTATGCTCTTCCGCACGTATGCATTTAAAAAAGGACTACAAAATTTCGCTTCTCTCTCTCACCCTTGCAAAACGAACTGATTCGCATCCTTTTCGCACTCGCACAACTTTTTGAGAGAAAAGTTTTTTGCATTTTAAAAAAGGGGCGCGGGGCCCGTAAGGAAAAAATTATAATTTCCCAAAGCATTGGAGCCGATCCCGATCGAACGGTACCAGGCCCCTCCCGAACGGTACAACGGTTCTCCGGGAACTTAGCTTTATTCTTACAAATATAATATAAGATGGTAAGTTTCTGAAAGAGGTAACACTACTAAAAAATAATTACATATTCATCTTGCTTACGTTTAATACTAACAACAAATGTCATCATTCATCTGTTGGTTGTTGGAGAATGCAGAGCAATTACGGGAAAATTTCAACACATCCTCTAATTTGCAGTTTTAAAGGTACCCTTATTCTTTTAATTTCCAGGATCAGGATATAGATGGTGTGTAACAAATGCACGATCCTCAAATTTATTCAAACCACACTTCTTTTCAGTCGATTTTGTTGAAAAAAAGATTCTGGTCAGAATTATGTCAGACTCTATTGTGCAATGTTGAATCAACAAACCAAGCGAAACTAAAAGGAACCACACGACTCAGAAATTGAACCCATATTTTCAGCCTTTGTCTTGCATTTATTGTGCCGGACCGCTTTGACAAAAGCGAAAAAGGATAAATCGATACGATGCGAATTCTCTGCAAGAGATGTCACTGTCGACTTAAAAAATAGTTTTCTCAGGCACTATCACGGGAGGGGAGTATAAGGGAAAAAAAAGAAGGAACAAGAAAAAGGTTTTCCGGTTGAACAAAAGGCTTAATCGCGCGGCCTTAGCTGGCCGCAAGGGTGGACACAGGTCAGTGGACACACGAGACGAGAGTGAGGAACCTTTTTTTTTCAGGAAAGGTCAACGTTCGCTGAGAGAGTCGATTGTTTTTAGAGAGGTAAGCTGGACGACAAAGACTCAATGATAAGAGCCTTTGTCCTTGTCTTTCTTCCTTGTTTTTTAGCGGAAGAATAGGACCCTTTTTTTTTCTTTGGTTCTATTCTTGATACTCTTTTTTTTTTTTTTTTTTTTTTTTTTTTCGCGTTACCTCACTTTGCTTCACATTATGAAATGTTGAGACAGTGTTGCACAAATCAGGCCGATGACCGGTTTGAAAACAAAAGTGGCTGCATTTTGAATAACGCGGCGTGTTTTAGCGTCTTCGCTCCCTCAAAACAGTGTTGCCAGTTGCGATGAAAAATATAGCTCATAAATTCAGATAATATTACCAAAAGTTCAACAATACGTCAACCGAGGGATATCTTGTACTTTTGACTTTTACCAGAAAAGTATGATGTTTCTATCGGAATAAATTCAAAACAATGGAAAAACTCAAAATCAAAGAACGTCGGCAATGTCGGCATGTGCGTTCATAATTTTATTTTTACATGGATTTTTGAAACCCAAATCGAGAAAGAAGTACAGGTCGAAAATGAATGCCGTCAGTGGAATTTCATTTCGCCATAAGCGTAGTGATTGCGAGTGAGAGCGAGTGATACCGGTTGTATCTGCCTCGCACTCGCACTCATTGATCTTATGGAAATTTTCGTATTTCCAATACCGGCTTTACTTTTGAGTATGTTTCAGTTTGAAACTTTCATGGTATCTTCCTAAAGCACGCGTGCAGTATGTGTAACTTTTGCGTAGATTCGTTAATTTCAGCTAAAAACTGTTGAGTTTTTTAGCAGTGTGACGTGATATGTCTACGCGGTTTGAACTAATCGACCATGGAATCCATAGGAGGATCCAGCAATCTGGCAACTACGAATTATTCCCATTTGAATGTATGATAAACAATCGATTCTTGAAGGGGACATGGCCCCGTGACTAATCGATTATTTGTCATGCAATCAAATGGGACGAATACAACGTTGTCAGATTGCTGGATCCGCCTATGATGGAATCACTTTATAAGTGTTCCCAATGCGTCTATAATTATAACAGGCTGCTTCTGTTTTGAGGCTAGAATAATGTCTTGATATAATAATATGTGTAGTGTGTACGCTCATGAAGAGTAAAATGCAAAATCGTGATTTATCCTCTATGGATACAATTTCCAACCCTTTTTCTTTGTTGTAGTTGTGACCGAGGCCAAAAATTTCATTGCGGGCATACTGTTCCAGTTTTGCTTGAACTTCGAAAAATCAACCTAATACTGATTACCGCCATTAGCAGA
>VMOF01000369.1:5131039-5224014 GCA_011764245.1 Trialeurodes vaporariorum | reverse complement strand
AAATATCAGAATTCTCCTAAAAAAAATACATAAATTTTGTAATTAAACTTCGACTCGGGGGGTGTGCGAAAGTGTTTAAGTGCACTAAAAAAACCACTGTCGTAAGTTTTTTTTTTTTTAAATTTTCTACAATCCAAAAAATTGTAATTTTGCTTTTTCCCATGGTTTGAGTTCAAGATGCCTTGATTGAAATTTGACTATTGCACGATAAAAATTTAACCATTACGTCTTGAACTCAATCCATGGAAAACGTAAAATTTACAATTTCTTGGATTGTCGAAAAGTCAAACCAAGTTATGGTAAATCTTACGATAGCTGTTTTTTGTGTGTAATTTTTTAAATTGTATAGAGGTGCCGAAAGACAAATTTGAAAATCAATTTGAAAAAAAATTCTTGTCAGGCCCATTGTTTACTCCAAAAATGAGGCAGTGTAAAGTGTAAGGAATTCAACAACTAAACAACTTTTCCCCCTTTTTTTGGGGGTGACTGCAACTTTAACCTTTTTTTTCGCAAGATGCAGATCTTTCTTCTTTATTTTTCATTTCCCCTTTTTTATCCCTTAATCTGACATTTCGGGAGGGATAAAGCTCCATTGCTAACTGCCATGATTATATTAGTAAACTGCGTATTATCATTATGGAACAGTTTCGGTATTTATTGAAATTATAAATGTACTAGTGGCCGGTGGCCGCTTCGCGGCCAAGCATCATTCCGTTTCGCGTGATTTTTGTTTATTCAAGCTAGACTTTGACTCGATATCATCCACTCCCTAACTCCGTTTGCTATTCGCCCATCTAATCTTGCTCCGAAGAACGAAATCTAAAAACTTACTCTATTATTCCTGAAATACTACACTACAGTGGTATTTCCTCATGTACACTAAAGGTTTAGAAAACAGGAGTCATCATTTGGAAGGGCAAAATAGCAAAACCCCCCGCCGCCACCCCTTACATGAAACTTAAACATTTTAGGGGTAGTCGTTCTCAAGAGGGCCCGATCCAAAACCGCCAATTTTTTTTGACGCTCATGGAGACGCCGAAACCCCAGAAGGGCCCATTAGAATGCGTCATATTAGCGCATGTGGATTACACGATTTAGAACTGTACAGAGAAAAGAAGGAAAGGAGAGAAAGAGACAGCGCGAGAGTGAGAAACCTGATGCATTCACAATAAAATGAGAAGTTCGGGATAAGCAAACAAATATACGCATGACCGAGATCGCACCCCTACAATAACCTTTCGTTGAACTGACAGGTAAGAGTATAAGACATTGCGTTTCAGTAAATCAAAAATCTATGGAAGAGTGGAAGAGAAACTTAGCGCGGGAAAAGTATGCCTTTTTCAAACAGCCCTTTATTAACGACAAAAATTTTTTTGAAATAGGTTGGCTCGAAAATTCAAGCAAACTTCATGTAAGTTTTTAATTTTTAAATTATTGGACGTGGGGTCATATACACATTATACACCCCCTATTATTTGGGGTCATTCTTTCAGCGTTTTTTGACTATCGATTTCGCAGCAAATTGCCTTTTTTTGGGCTACTTTTCAAAAATTCCTTGGCGCTTTGGTGTACGTTTTAGAGTTTTTGGCTTATCTTTTTTGGGAAGGCGCTTTTAAATGGTAGCCTCCCCCCCCCCCCCCCAAATGATGAATTCCTTTTTTTTAGAGTTTTTCCAGACCACTTCACGAAGCTCAAGTTAGTATGACCAGTGAAAACTGCTGGCAGCCGTTTTTAGCGTGCGACGCGACGGGTCTATTGGACCCATTTTCAGCATCTAAGGGCATCTCAAGTTCACCATAGAGTTTAGTGTGAAGAAACGGTTAGGCAAAAATTACATCAATAAATGCACTCATCGGTCGAATCGGTTGTGAAAAAACTCGCATAGCGTTTCAAACTCTATCTCACCCACTCTCCCGTGCGACCTCCAATCCCGTGTATACCCACCTCTTTCTATAGCACTGGCGGCTCGTGGAGGTGAGGCGACGAAAAAGAGAGGTGTACAGGATTTTTTTGAAATCCTCTTCACATAAACTTTTTGATAATTTTATGTTCCATTCATACTTTTTTGACTATTGAAAGAAAGGACGATGGAATAATAATTATTTTAAAACCCTTTTTATGTTTTTTTTTTAAATTTTTTTTTTTTCTCAAACTTCAAAAAATGTGAGGTGATGGATCCCTGTCGCCTCACTTGCCTCACCTGGCGAGCCGCCACTGCTTTCTAGTGTCCTGATTCGTATACACAGGGCCTCGTATTACGGCATGTTAATAGCAAAATCGCATTAAAATTGAGGAATGCATTTCTGCCAAAAAATATTTCACAAAAGATGTCTCTAAATACAGTTTTTTTTTTTTTAAAAAATTTTAGTATAGCAGTACAACATGGGAGTTACGTGGGAGCAAAAAGACAGTTTGTCTTTGTTTGGAACGCTCATCACCGGATGACGTCATCACCAAGTCATCACTTCATCACTAAAAAACCGTCTATTTTGAAAAAACGTCGTACTGGCCCACTAATTTACTGCACAGATTAAAAAATAACAGGTATATAATCAAATGAACCATAAAAAACTACATACTCAAGGCTCAAGAGATCTATCGAAACTTGTTTTTTTTTTTTTTTTTTTTTTTAAATCGGAAAAAAAGACCTTAAAAACATTATAACCTTGCCAAAACGCGAACTGAAACGAAAACAACTCAAATCGCCAACTTAAAAAAGAAAAAAACTGCAACCATATTCTTGGTTTGTTAGTAAGTAGTTTTTTGGATGAATCACTTGCACATTTAAAATAAACAACGCATTTTCAACAGGAAGCCAATTATTTACTTAACTCAGTAATATTTGACGGTTTATTATTTAAAAAGAAAAATATAACCACCGTCTCAACTTATCAATATTAACCCTAATGTCCCTAATCATTTAGTTTCTTTATAAATTCTCGAAACCTAGCTCAAATTTGCAGGGTTATATTCGAGGTATCGAATCAATGCACCGATCTCATCAAGTCATCACTCGTTGATTGTACTATTCTGTAAAATTTTCGTATGAAAAATAGATAAATATCGAAGCTCTATACATCACAAAGCGATACAGCAACCGCGTCAAGCCATCATCAATCGAAGACTGTACAGTGCTGTCGTATATTTAACATAAAAGATACAAATTTTTTAATAAGTCTGAAGTGACTGTATATTTTCGACACAGCTAGCAGCACGTGACTGTCCTATTGAGTATATCTACGAAAATACATGGATAAAAAGTCGAAGCTATACATCGATATCATTAAGCCCTATATTAAAATGCGTCTACCCGAACGGTTCCTCCCGCAAGTAAAACAATGATAAACATCGCCATGGAAACGTCAAATCGTGCGATCGAATTAAAAAAAAAATTGTCAGAGCATCACGTTTCTCGCTCACACGCGTAAAAAATCGTATGCTCTTCCGCACGTATGCATTTAAAAAAGGACTAAAAAATTTTCGCTTCTCTCTCTCACCCTTGCAAAACGAACTGATTCGCACCCTTTTTCGCACTCGCACAACTTTTTGAGAGAAAATTTTTTAGCTTTTTAAAAAGGGACGCGGGGCCCGTAAGGAAAAACTTAAAATTTTTCCCAAAGCATTGGAGCCGATCCCGATCGAACGGTACCGGGCCCCCTCCCGAACGGTACAACGGTTCTCCGGAACTTAGCTTTTTTCTTACAAATATAATATAAGATGGTAGTTTCTGAAAGAGGTAACACTACTAAAAAAAAATTACATATTCATCTTGCTACGTTTAATACTAAAAACAAATGTCATCATTCATCTTTTTGGGGTTGGAGAAGCAGAGCAATAGGGGAAAAATTTCAACCATCCTCTAATTTGCATTTTTAAAGGTCCCCTTTATTCTTTTAATTTCCAGGATCGGGAAAAGATGGTGGTAACAAATGCACGATCCTAAAATTATTCAAACACACTTCTTTTCAGTCGTTTTTGTTGAAAAAAAGATTCTGGTCAAAATTTATGTCAGACTCTATTGTGCAATGTTAATCAAAAAACCCAAAGCGAAACTAAAAGGAACCACACGACTCAGAATTGAACCCATATTTTCAGCCTTTGTCTTGCATTTATTGTGCCGGACCGCTTTGACAAAAGCGAAAAAGGATAAATCGATACGATGCGAATTCTCTGAAAGAGATGTCACTGTCGATTTAAAAAATATTTTTCTCAGGCACTATCACGGGGGGGGGAGTATAAGGAAAAAAAAAGAAGGAACAAGAAAAGGTTTTTCCGGTTGAACAAAAGGCTTAATCGCGCGGCCTTAGCTGGCCGCAAGGGTGGACACAGGTCAGTGGACACACGAGACGAGAGGGGGAAACCCTTTTTTTTTCAGGAAAGGTAAACGTTCGCTGAGAGAGTCGATTTTTTTTAGAGAGGTAAGCTGGACGACAAAGACTCAATGATAAGACCTTTGTCCTTGTCTTTTTCCCTTGTTTTTTAGCGGAAGAATAGGCCCTTTTTTTTTTTCTTTGGTTCTATTTTTGATACTTTTTTTTTTTTTTTTTTTTTTTTTTTTTTTTTGCGCGTTCCCTCACTTTGCTTCACATTATGAAATGGAACAGTGTTGCACAAATCAGGCCGATGCCCGGTTTGAAAAAAAAGTGGCTGCATTTTGAATAACGCGGCGTGTTTTAGCGTCTTCGCTCCCTCAAAACAGTGTTGCCAGTTGCGATGAAAAATATAGCTCATAAATTCAGATAATATTACCAAAAGTTCAACAATACGTCAACCGAGGGATATCTTGTACTTTTGACTTTTACCAGAAAAGTATGATGTTTCTATCGGAATAAATTCAAAACAATGGAAAAACTCAAAATCAAAGAACGTCGGCAATGTCGGCATGTGCGTTCATAATTTTATTTTTACATGGATTTTTTTAAACCCAAATCGAGAAAAAGTACAGGGCGAAAATGAATGCCGTCAGTGGAATTTTATTTCGCCATAAGCGTAGTGATTGCGAGTGAGAGCGAGTGATACCGGTTGTATCTGCCTCGCACTCGCACTCATTGATCTTATGGAAATTTTCGTATTTCCCAAAACCCGGGTTTACTTTTGAGTATGTTTCAGTTTGAAACTTTCATGGTATCTTCCTAAAGCACGCGTGCAGTATGTGTAACTTTGCGTAGATTCGTTAATTTCAGCTAAAAAATGTTTAGTTTTTTAGCAGTGTGACGTGATATGTCTACGCGGTTCGAACTAATCGACCATGGAATCCATAGGAGGATCCAGCAATCTGGCAACTACGAAATTTTTCCCCTTTGAATGTATGATAAACAATCGATTCTTGAAGGGGGCATGGCCCCCTGACTAATCGATTATTTGTCATGCAATCAAATGGGGCGAATACAACTTGTCAGATTGCTGGATCCGCCCATGATGGAATCACTTTATAAGTGTTCCAATGCTGTCTATAATTATAACAGGCTGCTTCTGTTTTGAGGCTAGAATAATTGTCTTGATATAATAATATGTGTAGGGGTACGCTCATGAAAAGTAAAAGCAAAAACGTGATTTATCCTCTATGGATACAATTTTCAACCCTTTTTCTTTGTTGTAGTTGTGACCGAGGCCAAAAATTTCATTGCGGGCATACTGTTCCAGTTTTGCTTGAACTTCGAAAAATCAACCTAATACTGATTACCGCCATTAGCAGACCCATAAGCTTACATATCTCTAGTAAACATTTCTTGTTGACTCATCAGTTTGTGAGCGGCTGATGTTCCACTTCTCAATGTTTTTGTTGACCACCAGTAGAATTCTGCTGTCTGACCATCGACAATTTGTTGGCTACCAGCAAATTTTAATGGTCGGCCAGCAGAATTCTACTGGTGGCCAACAAAACATTGAGAAATGGAACATTGGGCCGATCAGCAGACTGATGGGCCAACAAAATATGTTTACTGGGAGTACCAAGACAAACGCTAACCTTCCAATCTCAAACAGATCAACCGAGTATGATAATAGACGGTATTGAGGGACAATAATTTATAAAAATGTTCCCAATTCACAAGTATGATGCTGTACTCTCCGAAGAAAAAACGCGAGCCCTCTTTTCACGGATTTTTCCCAAAATAAGAAAATGAGAGCACACGCCCGAGAGAGAACGGATGGGGGTGCGGCATCGGGAGTGGGGTGGAAGGGGGGGGGGGGTAGAAAGACAGAGAGAGATACCTAAAAGAGAAAGGCAATTAATAAAATTTAGTTTTATGAAAATGAAGTTTTAAAAGCGCGGAGATAGTGAAAAATCTAATGCATGACGGTGATGTTTAAAATGATTGAGGGAAAAAAGGGAGTTTGAGAAAAATGAGGGTGGGTGTGCTTGCCACGGTTGGCAGCGCTTGATGGATTAGCGCGACTTAACTCGCTCTCTCTTTTCCTTTCTCTCTCGCCACCCGGCCCAACCTGATTCAATTCCCCCATGTTTATTTCCTTTTCCTTTTTTTGTTTCCTTTTATTTCCCTCTCATCTCCCCCCCCCCTCTTTTTCATACTCTCTTTTCCCCCCATCATTTTTTTTTCTCTTTTTTTTTCCTCTCCACCGCAATTTTTGTTTTCCACCATCCTTTCTTTCCGATCCCCTTTTCCATCACCCACACTTCTACCCCCGCGTCCCCCTCCCCTCCCAACCTCTAGCCCATCAACCCACCCTTCTCTACGCTTCCGTTCACGTCGAGAAAAATTGCGATGGAGGAATATAAAAGCGCGCGGTCGCGTTTCTCTCTCTCTCTCTCTCCTCTCTCTCTCTCCTCTCTCTTTCTCTCTCTCTCTCTCTCTCTCTCTTTCTCTCTCTCTCTCTCTCTTCTCTCTCTCTCTCTCTCCGACGCCTGCGTCACTCGATCAATGTATTCAAACGTATCTCGCGTTTTTGGGAAAATCAAAACTGACAACTTAAGGTCCAAGAAACTGGAGCACTTTTTGGAACAACCAGCAACCCAGAACTTGATGCTCGAGCGTAAAAAACCTCACTGATTCAAGTATCATTCGTAAGGTGCATTTCAGTTATTTTACGAAAAACCCTCCTTGAGATGACCTCAGCTGCACAATTCTTTGAGATTTACCCCCATTCATCTGAGTATAAGGAAATTTGTTCCTCCTGAGTAGGAGGACAAATCAGAAAAGGAAAAAAAAAATTATAAAATATGCAATTTTCGACCCAGTTTGCGAAAAATTGTTTGTAAATTTTGTCCGTAGATAAATAAGGGCCCATTTCCCTTTGCGTTTGACTTATGTTGAGATTTGATGCCAACATCTTCAAAACAGCGCTCTAGACATCTTATACGCCCTTCTTCTTCTCTTCGCTTAAATGGTTTAGATGACAGGGTGAAACACCAGGGATATCGCCCCAAACCCTCCCCCCACCCCCGCGTCATATCCACACTAGAGGATCCAAGTTATTGTCCTTCTCTCGCTTCTCCCATTAGAGTGCATGTGTTAGCAAAGGATAGAATAGGGGGCGAGAGTCACGTGACTGCCCCTAATCTGTCCTTTTCTATCATACGCGTTCTAATGGGAGAAGAGAGAGAAGGATAGATTCCCAGCGGATCCAAGTTTTTGTCCTTCTCTCTCTTCTCCCATTAGAATGCATGTGATGGCAAAGGATAGAAGAGGGGGCGAACATCACGTGACTGCCCCTAATCTGTCCTTTTCTATCATACGCGTTCTACTGGGAGAAGAGAGAGAAGGATAGATTCCTGGATCCGCCAGTGCATCGCCATGAAGTTACGTGGCCGGAGCGGAAAATTGGTCATTGCATATTCATAAGGGAAAACGAATTCATGGAGCGACGGTGGATGTGATTGCGCTACGCTGCGTCACATTTGTTGTGAAGGCCTTGCTTCAAACTTAATTTCATCCCTGATCTCCCTGATCTACCCCTCAACCGGATAATACGATAAAAATATACAGGGAGAACAAACCACCAGTTATTAGCCCTCGACCCCCCAAGGAGATTAAAATACAATTCGGAGCAAATATGTCATCAGCTACTCGTGTTGGGGGAAAAAAATTATCACTTAGACTCTGTAGGATGTTAGCTTTGGAGTGGCTGCAAAAACGGACGTTACTAACGTTTTTACCCTATTATCTGCTCTTTTTTGTTTGTTTTTGTTTTGTTTTTGTTTTTGTTTTCTTGACCCTTCCTTTTTTTCACAATTTCAATTTGTGCAATTTTCTTTTGCTTTTGAATCTCCCCTCCCCCTCCCCGTTGCTTTGTTTACGATACGAGTGAAGTCAATTTCTTGACTCCTGCCATCTGCCCATGATTGTTTGAGAGCTCATGAAATGTGTTGTGGATTCCAAATGTTTCCAAACCTGATTAAATGATTCCAATGATTCCAAATGTGTGTGTGTGTGTGTCAACATGTGCTCACCGCACATCAGTGGCGCACCGAGAAATTTGCCTTGGGGGGGGGGGGTACGACTCAAACTCCGGGGGGTCTTGGGGTATTGAATACCCCTCCGGACAAGCGGGGGGTCCGGGGGTCCTCCCCCAGAAAAAAATTTCAATTTTCCTTACCTTCAAATTGAATTTTACGGTACTTTCATGTACAGTAAAATTGAAATGCTCAAATATATTTTCGATTTTGCTGCATGAAATCTTTGTTATCGACTCATAATTGGAGGGAGAAGAGTCAAGTAGAATGTGGTTGAAGGAGCCATGGAATATTCACGGAGGGAGTTCACCGAGGAGTTAGATTTTACCTCCCCCCCCACTATAGTGAATAACTCTTAAGCAAATTCGGATAATATGGAATTTGTTCACCGTGAACCCCCTTTCCTAGCTGATCACGATTGTTTTTCTTTCTCTTTCTTCTATTTGTAAAGGAACCACATCCTCTCTGTCTCTCACTTTCTCCCACTCTCTCTCTCTCTCTCTCTCTCTCTCTCTCTCTCTCTCTCTCTCTCTCTCTCTCTCTCTCTCTCTCCTCTCCTCTCTCTCTCATTCTCTCCCTCTCTCTCTCTCCCTCCTTTTTTTTAGGCTTGGAGGGGTTAACCCTAACCCCCCCCCCCCCACGCCCCCCCCTTTCGGTGCGCCAGTGCCGCACATGTTAAGGACAAAAATTTAGAATTTGCGCTTAATGTGACATCAACAGATTGGAAAAGTAGTTCATCGTTTTACTACCAGGTTTAGGTTACTAGCAACGAGCTATATATGTATATAGCGATAGAGAGGATGTGTGAGACGTGATACTGAAACTTCAAAGAGGTAGCCATGATGGAAATCTCGAATGGACATTTTCACACGGACTCGGTTTTGTTTGTCTCACTTTTATAACCTTTAAATTAAAAAAAAAAAAAAAAAAAAAAAAAATTGTGACAAATACATTTGAAATTGGTTATTTACGAAAGTGTAAGTGATTTTGACTGACTATCTGGACACAGAAACCGATATGACTGTTTTTTCTAGAAGGATTTACACGATGAACTGGCACATGACGGAAAAAAGCAAAATTTTCTCACCTGGATAGTTGTATTAGAATTCTGTGTTCAAATAGCCATACTCTAAAACACTTGTATTTTCGTTTAAAAACCAATTTGTACTGGATTTATTACAATTTTTTATTTCAGGTTATTGAAAAATGTGAGGCAAACAAACCAGATTCAGATCACCCATGCTGCCACACTTTGCAATAGGAATTATAACATGTATCTGCCTTTCTGTCGCTATATATACCTCTTCAGTAACCGGAAAAAATCACAGTTATAACTCACTCATTTTCAGAGAGTAGTTAAATATTCGTACCCGGCGGAGTTTATTTTGCCTATCCCGTAAATTGAAGGCAATCCATTGAACAGTATTTTGGAAGCATTAACGATTTGGGATAGCTTTTACTGCGCCTATGAGAGATAGAGATACGAAATCATATTACTCGTACGTGGTATGAGTTAAAATTCACCACAAACGACAGTTGAGCCAACCGTTGCATGTTCAGTCGATGTCACTTTTTTAGAACTTGTCAATTTTGAGATTCATCGGGTGGGTCACTAGACTTTGAAAGGATCGATTGTCTCATTTCATTTTTTCATAATTAAAAGGCACGTGAATCATGTGATGAAGCGCATTTACTTGTCCTGTAGAAAACATCACAACGCAGTTATAGATCTCAAATTATGAGTGGGAGTAGCTAGTTATTGCTAATTCAGTGCACTTGTGAAGTGTGGATACTTTGAAGGTCATCGATGTTGTCAGGATCAACAATGAATCATGCCACAGATTTATTTCTCATCAATATATTGAAAGCTTTGACGTCAAAATTGTCGTTAATTTGCGAATATTATAAAATATTATTTGTTTCACACATTAATCGTCAAAGGTCTGATTTTGAGCTACTTTTTGAGGGTTCAATCAAAACACGGGGAAAACTCCCTTTCTTCTGGCTTTAGTTCATGTTTCACGAAATCTCGGCAAAAACCTTGCGAATTTGCGATTATTAAATTTTTCACTTTTTAAATGGACTATCATGTGACAGCAACTAATATGATTTAGAGGCGTTGAGTAAAATCTGGAAACACTTCATTTCGCCCGCATTGAAACCCATGTAAAATATTGATTCGAGAGCTTTCACTGTACATCTCTAATAGTTTGAGATTTTTCCTGCACTTAAATGGACGAAATGCAACGTTGGCAAGATTGCACGCTACGCCACTGATCTGATTATACTTGATGTTCTCTTCCTCTATACTCTATCTGTACATCTCTAATAGTTCGAGATTTTTCCTGCGCTTAAATGGACGAAATGTAACGTTGGCAAGATTGCACGCTACGCCACTGATCTGATTATACTTAATGTTCTCTTCCTCTATACTCTATCTGTACATCTCTAATAGTTCGAGATTTTTCCTGCGCTTAAATGGACGAAATGCAACGTTGGCAAGATTGCACGCTACGCCACTGATCTGATTATACTTAATGTTCTCTTCCTCTATACTCTATCTTGATTAAATCAATATTCCTAATCCACAAAGAGTCCCGAAATTTCGGAGAAGGTTGGAAAAAGTTGTTCCCTCGAGACCAGGAACGCCTAGATGCGAACGCATCAAAATGTCGGTCGAGTAACCCGTGGCTTTGAAAAATGAAAATTTAGGATGAAAGAGAAATGAATGTGTGGATACACAGGGCGAGAGAGAGAGCGAGAGAGAGAGAGAGAGAGAGAGAGAGAGAAAAAAAAAAAGGAATCAGATACAGGAACAGGAAAGGGAAAAACAAGAAAGGAAGTGAGAGAAAAACTAGGACGAACGGGTGAAATGAGTGGTGAGGGCATTCTCCGGGGGGGTGTAGTGGTGGGAGGGGGGGGGGCACGGAAGAGTCTCGGGGAGACGAGAGAGTTGCAAGGATTTTTACGTCCGCGTCGCGTCTGACAAATCTTAAGATGGACATTACGATTCCAACAAAGACATCAAAATGATGGATTCCGTTCATTTGGAGGAACGACAGAAAAAGGGCGGGGGGTTTTCGGGCTCTTCGGCCCCTCGCTCCACCCTCACTCCCCCTCTAAACCCCCCCCCCCACCCCCTTGCTTTATTCCCATTGTTGTGTGGATCTCGTCGGGAGAGGAATCAGCGGCGGCGGGAGAGCAAGAAGGGTTGTCGGGGGGGGATCTGGAGGATGGCGGGGGGGGGGACAGCGGGGGGTCGATTGAAAGCAACGGGACATCTGAGTCTCTTTTCGTAGCGGCGTGGCGCGGCGCGCGGCGGCGGCGGCAGGGCTCGTTGCGCGCATTCGCACAACGGCCGTGACGTTGATTGATTTCCGGAACTGCTACTGAATATCAGTGCTCTATACCAACATTTTATTAATGCCACCACATTAATTTCTCCCTCCCCCCCTTCACTCACGCTCCTAGCCCCCCCCCTCTCATCCCGTCATTTTCCCCCTTTGATCCCTCCAGAAACTCCTGGATGGCGCACCAAAACCCACCCCAACCTCCCTCCGAGAGCCCCCTTTGCACACGCGGTGCTGTGCACGGTGCGAGGCGCGGTAGTGGTAGTGGTGGTTCCTTCCTTGCATAGCGCATTTTTTTTTTTATATCCCCGGTGTAATGATATTTTATGTTAATATAAACATAAATATATAACTTCGTTTCTCCGATGACATTGAAAACAAATAACGAATACAAATTTTCTGTTCCCATGCTTTCCTTTTTTTTTTCCCTTTCTCCCTCCCTTTGTTTAAGAGGCTCGTCGTATAGATATTATAAGAGAGGAAATTAAAGATATAGAGAAGATGACAGGAGGATGAGAGGGGTATAAGTCAAAAATTTGAAATTTTAAACGCGTTTCGGTTTGATGAGGACGATTGATGAATGATGAATCCACCCTCCTTCACTCTACAAAGCAGTAGAGGCCCGTGAGATTTGGCAACCATGCATTTTTCCCACTTAAACTTAGGTAAAAAATCGATTCAAGCGGAGGCTGGCAGCCTCCTCGAGTTTCGATTGTTTTCCATGTATTTAAATGGGATAAAAACACTGTTGCCAAATCGCACGAGCCGCCACTGCTACAAAGACTGGATAAACCATGCACAGTGCAGCCATTTCGGTCGTCTTCCTATGATTGGCCGGATTCCTTATATCGCGAATTTGAGCATTTAGAAGTATTTTTACGTTATCACAGAGATTTCGTACGCAAGTTAGACATGACAGGAGGTATTCTGTCAAATTTGAAACATATTGGTTCACAAAATTAAGAGAAATCAACGATTCCCTGTAACTAGCCCGCACCGCGGATGTGCACCCAACTTAACACGGGCGCCATTGGGAGGAAGTGTGTTCCTGAGTTACTCGCAAAAAATATCGCAACCCCCCGCCCTAAAAATGGTTTATACATAGCATTAATGACTTTTTTCAGACAGGGGGTTGAAAAAATGTCATTCCGTAACCCAAGAACAATCATACTCCCCATGCTGCCCAATGCCCATGTGACAGTGGGTGCACCATTGAGGGGTGGAGGGCAAATAGTCGCATTGTGGTTAATCCAGTCTCTACACTTCACTCCAATCCGAATTAGATCATCGCTTGAACTTGGGGTGCTCTCTGGGGGTACCTGATTGTATCACACTTGGAGACTAAGTCAAAATGTGATCATCATTTAAGCCTTCTGATAATGGTATCAATAAAACTCGTGCCTCTATATAAACATAAATAACGCTTCAATTTTCAAAAAGGATCTCAAATGGAGCTCATAAGTATTGTTTATATTGAGTTTAGAGCTGGTGCTTTACGGGTATACAACATTAAATGTGGAAAAACACCACAAAATCAAAATTTGAGAAAGCTCCAAAAACGATTAGCATTACTCAAAAGTTCGTAAAAAATTATGTATTTTTGGTCCCTACAAGTTTTTCCAATTCGCAAACCATTTCCGAGAAAATCGTCCCTAAAGTTGCAGAGGTCGGCCGATAATCGCCTTTTCTTAGATTTTGTCAATTTTTGGCCGACCTCTGCAACTTCAGGAACGATTTTCTTGGAAATGGTTTGCGAAAAGGAAAAACTTGTAAAGATCAAAAATGCACATTTTTTTTCGAACTTTTGAATGATGCTAATCGTTTTTGGGTTTAATGAATTCGAAAGCATGTTTTTACGTAATTTGGCCAAAAAAAGTGAGAAAAATAAAAGAAAAAAATAAAAACCCAAAACCCCCTCAAATTTGTGCATACAGCATTTTCACTGCAAAAATCGGCAAGAGCGCCTAAAATTACATCAGAGCACTTATTTACGAGCATTAAGAAAAATTCACGAGGGAGTTATGACAATTTTTCAATTTGTTTTTCGGAAACTTTGCAACACTCTAACTTGAAAAGACTACAATTTCGGACCCATGTTTACAGGAAAAAAAGTCTTAATTTTACCTCTAAAACACGCCCTGAAAATTACTGTTTATAGTTTTGTTACACCCTGTATATACTTCAATCCTCGAACTTGTTCATTCTATAATGATGATTTATTCACCGCTAGAGTATATTCCAATCAAAAAGAAAACTTAAAGTGCAGCAATCGCATTGTTATCTGGTTGGTAAGTTCAAAGCCCCCCACTCTCTGTACTAGTATTTGATTGGACAGTTAAAATTGTCAGTTATAGAGGTAAAATTAAATATAGAACGTATTAGTCACATTAAAACGCCTTTGTCCAAACAAAGATTCCCGCACGTAAAGATTTTTCGCGGTTTTACAAACTGATTGGGAATAATTGGTCGCTTAATAAAACTACTTCCATATCTCATAATCAAGTGCCGCCTTCGCTATGAAATCGCAAGCCGGAAGTTGCAATAGTTACTTTTCCGTGAGCTCAACTAATTGCCTACACCGAGATTTGAAGGCGCTTATACGCTGTTTGGATGTCATTGACTCGGTTAATTAATGCTTGTTCAACACACTCGAATTTAATTGGAGGTCTTGCATAGCTAATTCATCGCTTTCAGTCACGTGTCGGTAGATATTAGACAGCAAGGACGAAGTTTTAGTTAAAAGTTTACACAGTGGCGGCGCGTTCGATTTGGCAACGCAGTCTACTTAGAGTCATGAAAAAGATCGAACGTTGGGGGTGTGCAGTGCAGCCCCTGGAATCGATACTTTGCATGAGTTTAAATGGACTAAATGTTTGATCAATCATTCATATTAAACAATTGTAACCCAGTAGTGGCGGCTCGTACAATGTAACAAGAACGAATGCTCTCTATTTAAACACGCGTAAAATAATCGAACTTCGAGGGATTCCTTGATTCCCTGAAAATCGATACTTTTGGATGCATGGGCTCAAAAAACAAAACAAAACAAAAAAAAACATTAATACCAAATAGCACAAGTCGCCATTGCTGTGACCATGCTGTTCAGTATTCAAGTACTGAATTTAAGCAGTTTTTACTTTTAAGTTTTATTTCATGGTATTTTCACTTTTATTTTTATAAGTTACGTTTTGATGACCCATTTCCAATCTATCTCTCACGCACTTTCTCTTTCTCTCTAGAAACTCACTTCTTCCCTCTCCACCTCTCTCTTATCTCTCTTTCTCTCTCACTGTCAAGGTCTGCGACTGAGCAGTCCGAGTGGGGGTTGATCTGACCAAAGCATGTGCGCACTGCGCATGCGCGGGCAGAGCAACCCCTGCGACGGCTGGCCTCAACTCGCAGCTCTTGAACAGTGAGAATCAGTTCCCTACGAAAACTCCCCGAGAAAAGTCGAGCGAGGCCTCTCTGGTAAAATCACCTCTGTTCTAGCCAAGACGCCAGGTCTTTGCTAGTTTCCATTTTTTTGTTGACGTGCGCCTTGCACTCTTAATTCACCCATTTGTTGTTACCTTGTAGATTACTTGTTATTTAGTTTCTACATTGTCATCAATTATCAGTTCCGTTGCTAAGTTTTATCGTGTTACAATCATATATTCAAAATTATACAGTCCACTTCATCAAATCACACTGAAAAAAAAAACCGAATGTAATATTACCATCTAGCGTAATGGACCGATTTCTGGTAATATAACCAGAATTATCGTGTTACAGTGGTAAGGCGTAGTAATATTGCTGTAGCTCCTGTCATATTACCAGAAGTTCTGATAGTCATTTACCAGAATGGATGGTAGCTCCTCAGTTTGGTTAAATAATTAGATGAGTGATTCAATAACAAGCCTAGGATAATAATATTATCACATATTCAGTTAACAAACTGCACGTAATGATATTACCAGAAAGCTAACTTTAATACCAGAATGACTATGATCCGAGTCATAAAGCTACTATCCGTGCCACAAATTCAAAACACCGAATAATTTTTGTACTATACATCGTACCACCATAAAATGATGCCGTATCGTACGAGAGAAGTACTTCAAAGTCCGAAAGTCCAAGATGGCGGCGATATGCTTATCCCAGTTTTCAACGGATTTGCACCAAACTTGATACTCGGAGATATTTTCACTCGAGGAAACCGAATCTGCCATCTACTATTTATTTAAATTTTGAAAATCAAAGATGGCGGCGATGTGCATATCACGTCCAACTTGCCAAGTTTTCAACGGATTTACATGAAATTTGGTTATCAGAGGTGTATTCACGCGAGAAAACCAAATCTGCATTTATTTTTCAAATTTCGTAAATCCAAGATGGCGGCTATATGCTTATCACGACTAACTTGCCTACTATTCGACGGATTCGCACGAAATTTGATACTGGGAGATATTTTCACGCAAGGCAGCCGAATCTGCCATATTTTATTTAAATTTATAAAAAATCCAAGATGGCGGCGATATGCAAATCGTGTTTAATATGCCTAGTTATCAACGGATTTTCATGATATTTGGTATCCGAGGGTATGTTTACGTAAGAAAACTGAATCTGCTACCTTTTTCTCAAGTGTCAAAAATCCAAAATGGCGGTGATATCCTTATCATGATTAACTTGCTAAGTTTTCAACGGATTTACATGAAATTTGGTTGCCGGGGGTATTTTTACGCTAGAAGCCCGAATCTGCGTCCATTTTTCAAAATTCAAAATCCATTATGGCGGCGATATGCATATAGTCGCAGCATCACTTAAAATTGTCCAAATTGAACGAACGAACTTTGGGTAGAAAATAATCTACACCGTAAGCACTCTGCGATGGGCTTGGCGCCGATACCCAAAATTTGATTTAAATTTTGACTTTTAGGCCTAATAAAAAAATCGAAAATTTTGGATGATTTTGAACCCCAGTTTCGGGTATCGGCGCCAAGCCCATCGTAAAGTGCTTGCTGTGTAGATTATTTTTTTACCCCCAAGTTTGTTAAATTTGGACAATATGAAGTGACGCTGCGATTATATGCATATCACCGCCATATTGGATTTTGAATTTTGAAAAATGGATGCAGTTTCGAGTTTCTCGCGAGAAAACACCCCTGGAAACCAAATTTCATGTAAATCCGTTAAAATCTAGGCAAGTTAGACGTGATAAGCACATCGCCGCCATCTTTGATTTTCAAAATTTAAATAATAGATGGCCGATTCGACTTCCTCGTGTGAAAATACCACTGGATGCTAAATTCTTTGTAAATCCGTTGAAAACTAAGCAAGTTAGTCATGATGAGGATATCACCGCCATTTTGGATTTTTGACATTTGAAAAAAAGGTAGCAGATTCAGTTTTCTTACGTAAATATACCCTCGGATACCAAATATCATGAAAATCCGTTGATAACTAGGCATATTAGACATGATATGCATATCGCCGCCATCTTGGATTTTCTAAATTTAAATAACAGATGGCAGATTTGGCTTCCTCGTGTGGAAATATCTTCCAGTATCAAATTTCGTGCAAATCCGTTGAAAAGTAGGCAAGTTAGTCATGATAAGCATATCGCCGCCATCTTGGATTTTCGAAATTTGAAAAATGGATAGCAGAATCGGACTCCTCGACCAATTTTACTCGGGACTACCAATTTTCACGCTGATCGGACTACAACCGACCGTATTTTCCAAAATGAACGTCCGCAAACTTATATACTTGAAATTCGTCGAGAGTCCTCAAATGTCAGGGCAGTGTAATGGTTAGGACGCTAGGCTAGGAATTGATAGGTCGCGGGTTCGATTCCCGGTCGGGGCGATAAATTTTGTCTCGAATTTGAGTGGGACAGCTGTACGATACTCACCGAAAATTTAAATTAAAATTTTTATCGATTTTATTCTTCCCAACCCCCCCCCCCCCCCTCTCCCTTCATCCCTACTCCACCGCCCCTGTCACTTCCAACTCCCCCTCCCCAGAGGTAACGTAGCATTATGATGTACTATAATTACTAGTCATTTTGGAGGATGGTTATTTAATGATAAATTCTGGTGGAAACACAACTAGAATTGGATGGTAATCCTACCAGACTGTCCCTGGTTCACATACAGTGAGCCATTCTGGTAATTTTCTGGTAATTTAATCAGAATCTAGTAATATTATCATCTCTTTTTTTTTCAGTGCAAATATCTATTTAATCACCGTGTTATCTCCGAATTTAAAGCTCCACCCCAGTCGGCACCCCCAGTGCTTCAGTGCCACTGAGCCGACTGAGAGCATCTCCTGTTTATCACCTTCAAAGCTCCACCACAGTCGGTACCCCCCAGTGCTTAAGTGCCACTGAGCCGACTGAGAGCTTTGAAGTCTGATCAAACATTCATCTACGTAATTTAACGGTCCATATACTCAAATCTCAAACCAAGCTACCGAGGTCAAACACATGCACTATAAAAATTGTAATAATTATTTTCGATCAAGTTTATTTTTTATTTTTTTTTTATTTCCTATTAACTTTCAGGGGCCTCATTTCAGGTTCGGCTTGGGGGGGGGGGGGGGGGCAAAAATGTGATGACATTTTTTATTTATTTTTTTTTTTTTTTTTTTTTTTCTTTTTTGGGCTCATCAATATTATCTAAGACACTCTACAGCCCTGCATATTTACGGCCATAAATTCCAACAAAACTCGTTAATGACCACCACTGCCCTCCGCCCCCCGCAAATGACGCTACTGTTAATTTTCTTTAAAATAATAGAGGGAGGGTAAGAACTTTCAATGCACTCACTCCATTACAGCCATGAAGAAAACAACTAATCTGTGACCTTAACTACATGACCTCTCCAATTCTTCATGGAGGTTGCAATTTTTTGTAGGTAATTTACAAAGACTCTGGTCAAGAAAAAAGAAAAAAAAATTGCGAAGAAAAATTAATGAACGGGGAATAGAAGCAGAGAAATTTGTTAAATAAATGAAGTTAAATTAAGAAAAATCTGTATCAACGCGTGGCCAGGTCCGCCTGGTGTACAGGGGACAGCCGTGGCGTCCGAAGAGGGGGGCGGGGGTGGTGGGGACTAGCATTTGGCGGTCGTCAAAGGTGACACAATGTTGTCGTTAGTTGCTGACAACCGCTCATTAGTTTCAGGCGCCCCCCCCTACCACCCCCTCCCTCCCTCGACCCCGCTGACACTTGCTTCGCCCTTTCCTCTACATTTTTGCGCGACACCCGCCGACCAGCCATTCGTGTATTGCGTCCGCTCTATGGTCGGTTTTTGGGGGGGTTTTTCGGTCGACTAAAAAATGCGCTTTGTGCTGAAAAAAAAATGAAACTTCCCTGCCGGTCGCGTCACTGCTGGTGTCGCAGCGAGAGGGTGAAAACTCTCGCGCATTTAGCTTGTACGTGATTCGAGGTTTCCAGTTTTACAAATTGTCGGTTTTCATTTTTACCACCTCAGCTGTTCTTCACCCACGAGCGTCAGACCTCCCCCCTCCCCCTTATCCCCTAGACCGCCCATCTCTTGCCACTCCCCCTTTCCACTATATCTCCAGTCCACCCCCCATCGGGCCTTCGCATCAAACAACATCGCATATTGATTCACCGAAGCCACCGTTGCGTTGCGCTTTCGCAAAAGTAGAGCATTTCGTCACTTTGGAAGTTCTTTGAGAATTTGGAGAGAAAGCGGATATTTTGAGGTTCACGTAAAAAAAAAAACAAAAAACAAAAAACAAAACAACAACAACAACAACAAAATGCAAAACAAAAACAACAACAAATTACAGTAAATATTTAGCAATAATCAATTCGACCGTTCTCTAAATTATAATGGGGCTCATGGAAGCTTTTGCTACAGGGGATTGAAATGTTGATTCTTGCATAAAAACCTGTATATGTGACAAAGAATACACTGAAAAATCATGAAATTCACTCGCAAAATTAACTTTTATCAAATCTTCTAGTTAAAAAAAAAAAAAAAAAAAGAAGAAGAAAAAGAAAAGAGAAAAAATCAACTTCTCCTCGGATCTAGTAATATTGTTGAATACTTACTTCTTGCAGGGGTGACAACTGAATGAGGCTCTTGGAAACTTTTGCTACAAGGGGATTGAAGATTTGATTCTTGCATAAAACCTATAAAAATGACGATGAGTACACTAAAAAATCACTGAATCCACTCGCAGAATCGGACTTAATGGCGGACGTAATTATTGTGGGAGATTTCTATCGAAATTGAGATACATCTCTGTGTTACCGTAGAGAAAGTGACATAATATACAGAAATCTCTTAAGATACCTGCCTTGAACCGCCATAACGATCTTACCGATATAGTAGTTTTCTGAGTTTATCACTCAATTTTAGAATTTCTTAGTGTGATTTTCGTGATTTTTGCTGGTTTATTCATCAGATTGGGCTATTCATTTGCTCACAGCAAAAGTTTGCAAGAGCCTCATTGGCCATTATACGCATTCAAAGCAACGACAAGTCTGAAATGAATCATGAAGCTCTTTTATAAA
This sequence comes from Trialeurodes vaporariorum, assembly GCA_011764245.1. Classification (NCBI taxonomy): domain Eukaryota; kingdom Metazoa; phylum Arthropoda; class Insecta; order Hemiptera; family Aleyrodidae; genus Trialeurodes; species Trialeurodes vaporariorum. The sequence goes on along the minus strand of VMOF01000369.1, from coordinate 5,203,723 downwards.
TTCTAGTTTCTGTTTTCCCTTTTGCCTACTTCGTTCAATGAGAGCTAATCAAATTGAATTCTTCAATAAATTGATGTCTATCTTGTAATACTTATTTCCCGGGAAAAGTATAGCAAATATTACAGTATTACAAGTTTCCCCTTTGTTAAAGCAATAATCCTTGAAAATGAGTAGTTAGGAAGTTCATTCCTCTGCTTTTAACAAAGACGTTTACGTTTAGTGCAATGCGGCATTCCGTCAATACAAACCCTTGTAAATTACTGATTTGCGGAAGGCGTTGTACAGTGTGCATGTGGAATGTGTACCCCCCCTCAATAGTTCGCCTTCTTCCCATTCTTCACGGGTCTAGAACCAAGTTAAACCGGTAAGCTCGCTGTCATCCAAATCAGGGAGTAGATAAATATTCCCACTCCAAGGTACTTGTTTTTGCGTATATCGTCAAATGAAGGCGCTACTTTTTTTTTTTTTTTCTTTCTCAAAATTACTTCTTTCGCCTTCCCTTTTTCACCGCTTGTTGGGCGGTGAAAATCTGCTCATCATCCAAATCAGGGAGTAGATAAATATTCCCACTCCAAGGTACTTGTTTTTGCCTATATCGTCAACTGAAGGCGCTACTTTTTTTTCTCTCAAAATTACTTCTTTCGCCTTCCCCTTTTCACCGTTTGTTGGCCAGTAAAAATCTGCTCACCTCAGTGACCAGTAATCGCCATTAATACTCGTTATTACTCGATACTGTGCGTATACCTGGGCCATGGGCCATGGGCCAAGAGAGTGGGCCACGTCGTGTCTTGTCGTTGCGTTGCGCCACTCTGGATCAGGCAGAGATGCCACTTCGGCACGTCGAGTCGTATACATATAGATGTATATGTATACATCCAATGACACTTTTCAATGGGGCTCTTGCGAACTTTTGCTACACGGGATCCAAGAGTTGATTCTTGCATAAAAACCTGTAAAACTCACGATGAGTACACTAAAAAATTACAAAATTCACTCTCAGAATCGAGCTTAGTGGCGGTTCGACGCAGGTATCATGGGAGATTCCTATCTAAATTGAGACATACTTCTGTGTTTCCAAAGAGAAAGTGGCATATTAGATAGGAATCTTCCATGATACCTGCGTCGAACCGCCATTTCGATCTTGCCATTTATGTAGTTACGCAGGTTTATTATACTGAATTTTAAACTTGCTCAGTGTGATTTTCGGGATTTTTGCTGGTTTTGACATCAGAATGGACTACTCATTTGCTCACAGCAAAAGTTTGCAAGAGCCCCGTTAATCGATGATTCCACCGATTGAGAAAATATCACATAACTTGAATTTATGGCGTACATGACTGTAATGCACGATAAAACCGCTCTACTTGTTGTCATATACCGCGCTGTTCGCTGTCGTATAATTTTATAGTCAATCGGTGGAATCATCGATGAATTAAAAATTGTCACTTAGCACACACAAAGCGGCATATCTGGAAGCAGGCAATACGACACACGGCTCAGAGACAGTGGAAACTTTCGCATAGAAATCAAATCCTGAGGACAAACGTCGCTCGAGAGTCAAGACGCAGGACGCAGGGCAGAGGCGGGTGCGTCTTGCGGCGTGCGACGCTACGCGACTTTCCGGGGCGCGGCGCTGGGAGGCGCACACTAGATAAAAATGCATGGCTTTTGCCGAACATGGGTACAGTGTTGCCAGATCGAGGGTAAAAAGCCGTATCGTCCCCATGTAAATCAATGTACAACATACGACGATATGATTACAGTAAAAAACCACACGGAACTCGATCTCACACAGAGAGAATTATTATTTTAATGCAAGGTGAATTTCGTCTGTGTTAAAGAAACTGTACAGTGAAATATTGACTAAGAGGAAATTCCTTTAACCCAATGAAAACGTCTGCTGCTACAAGTCAAAGATTCATTTTGGAGACAGTACGACTCTCGTTCATGCAATCAGAACTTAAATGCGCAAGGAAAACTGTCACAAGTAAACGTGTTTCCTTGTTTTTAAAGAAATGATCTCTCTCAGTATATGAACTTTTTCACTGGGGCTATTTTTGTCAGCTTTAATAAGTCATTTATAGGATTATGTCATGCCATGGGGGGTTCCTGTCTAAGTCACTATCCCTGTGGAAACACACAAGGGAAAACCTCAAACCAAATAATGGTAATTACCTGCGTTGCTCCGAAATTACGCCTGCGACTCTAAAGTCATTTTGTGAGCCCGAGGTTTACTTTTGGAATTTTTCAATGTACTCATCTTAATTTTCTCTGGGTTTGATACAAAAATCGCATATTCAATTGCAATGGGTCTGTTGCAAACTTTTGCTACAGCGAAATAGAGTGTTAAATCTTAAGTAAAATCACGTAAAAAGTCCATTGGTGGTATCAGAAAGACAGAAAATGAAACCCAATATGGCGATAAAATATCGAGCAACCTGTGTGCTTGCACCGTGAACATCCATGATGGCCAACGTTAAAAACCTCGCAGCATCGGACGTTATGAGTTTGTTTGCGTTGTGATTGATGTAATCGATGTTGTGAGGTTGGCCATCTTGGATATTCATGGTGCTTGCATACAAGTTGCTCGGAGAGACAATATATAATAGAGACCACGCACTAGCCGTGCGCGCGGTGGCTGACTTTTTTTTTCGGAGCTCAACAGGAATTAACACAGGGAGCATGCAGGTGCACCATCCAACACGGTCCATACATTGACTGATGCAATTTCGGTGCTTCTGTTTCACTAGGCAAAAATCTCAACGACCTTTCTCATCCGTCAACGTATGGACCATGTTTGCGGTGTTCTGTTGAGACCCCGAAAAAAAGTTGCCTCCGCGCGCACGCATGGGAAAGATAGATATAGTGCGTGGTCTCTATTAAATATTGTTTCTGGTTGCTCGATATTTTACCGCCATCTTGGATTTCAGTTAAAATACCTCTTGTGAGTTTCTTATAGCATTTTATGACTTTCTGCTGCTACCAATGGACTTTTCACGCGATTCTACATGAGATTGATTACTTTATAGCGCTGCAGCAAAAGTTTGCAACAGACCCATTAGCAAAAAAATAGCAAAAGCCCCATTAATGTCCGGGAAACCTACAATAATACCTTCCATTGTGCGGCTCGAAGTGGACCGGACTGCATATTGAAGACGGAGGACGGGATGCGACGTTGGTTGGGATGGCAGAGATAAGGGCAGAAAGCAGAGGAGCAGGATCATTTCTTCTTGTCTGATGAGACACGATTGGCCACTTAGAGCGAGTAAGACATCAACTCAGACATCCTGGACCTGGTACTGGTTGACTTCGACTCCACCGACCGGCGACCGGGCGGACGAACTCCTTCGCACAACAGGTCATCCAGTCCTGGATATCTTTATGTACACTTCACTGAGAAAAATTTCTGATTGAAATTACGGACCGTATTAAGAAATTGAGCTAAAAAGAAATTCGTTTTAAAATAATAAGAATTCTTATTGATTCAACGAGAATTATTACTGATCCAATTGAACGTTCTGTTGATTCAGAAGAACTACAAGAAACAGTAGCGCACCGAGAGACTCTTCACCTCTCTCTCTTCTCCATTAAGAAACGTGAGTTAGACAAGGATGGACAAGGGGATAAAACCCCCTCCTTCTGTCCTTTTCCTACTCATACATTCAAATGGGAAATGAGAGAGATGGAAGATATCCTGGTTGCGCCAATGACAAGAAAGAATCGTTGGATCTTATTTTAAAAGGAATTTCTTTTCACCCCCATTATTAATAAAACGATCCGCAATTTCAACCAGAAATTTTTCTCAGTGTAAATTTTTTATTACTTTTTGCACTATTTTTTGCCGCATCCCCCCCCTGACCATAGTGTAGTGCACCTACAAAAGTTCGACTTTTGCTCTGCTTCAGTGGCGGCTCGTGCTGTTTGGCAACACTGTTTTGACGCCATTTGATTCTGTGTAAAACAATCGATTCGATAGTGAAGCGGCATGTGCACCGGCATTTGATTATTGTGCATAGATTCAAATGGAGGTAAAACAGTGTTGCCAAATAGCACGAGCCGCCTCTGCTCTGCATTGCAATGGATGAAATGCATCCTTGCTAGATTACCTACACGTGACGTGACGGTACTGATGCTTTTAAACTCATACAGTAAGTCACGTAATACTAATTCAGCGATTTAATTGACGACGCATTTTTTTTTTTTTTTTTTTTTTTTTTTTTTTTTTTTTGCAACTTCTTATTTCCTCTGTGCAATTGTTAGACTTAACCCTTTGTCATGCCCAAGCTATTTGACCAAGGGTGCCAAAACCTTAAAGTATTTCCTCCAACTTTTCAAAGCCACAAAGGGTTAGACCCGCAGAGATGTTCTTCGTGCTTGTTTAATCGTCAATTAATTTTCGGGGCATACTTTGCGGTAAAGTGATTATCGTCAAATGATCTATGCAAGGGTGCCAATTTGGACAAATGGATATCAAAATGTCCAAAGATTACACATTTTGTCCCACTGTGCGCGTCATCGGTTATTAATCGGTCTCCGCTGAGAGCACAACCATTTTGATGTATGAAGCGAACCATTGGACATTACGCGGAGGTTTCCGCCCGTCTGCGTGTCTCTTGTAGCTCCCTACGCAGTTTCTCCACCCCCCCTCCATTTTTTTTTTTTTTTTATCTCGTTTTTCCTAAGCAGACCGTCACATGGCACAAGACAAAGACAAACTAGAAACGTCCAACGCCTGCACAAGATCGAGTCTGAATCAGTTACCTGATTTGGTCTCCATATAGGTGCACCGTGCACGAACAGATTCATAACTCTTTAATTATAAGTTGGCACTGAAAATGAGAATTTGACATTTTTATTCTTCGTTTCCCACGAATCCGCTGTAAATCCGTTTGTGGTATAGCAATCGGTAGTGCAGCTTTACTTTCCTCTCTATGAGTGTAAAAAATTAATTATGGTGATAGAAGAGCTCTGATTGGAGTAGACATTTTGTGAAGTCACGGGCAGTGGCGTCGCGTGCAATTTGGCAACAATGTGTTCTATCCATTAAATTTTATGTAAAATATCGAATTCAGGGGGTGCACAGTGCACAAGGAAAATTCGATATATTTAATGAGCTTAAATGGAGCAGTTGCATTGTTGCCAGATGGCACGCGACGCCACTGGTCACGGGGATTCCCGAAAAAAGTACCAAACTAGAAAACTGATTTTTAAGTATCGAAAGGGTGGTTATCTTAATAAGGGGGGTGGGAGACGTTGCAAGGGTATGATGTGTTGTGTTATTGATAAAGAAAATAAAAGTACTTAACGGGCTGAGAACAAAGATGCCTATGGTCTATAATGAAGTCTCATTGTTTTGGAGATGAGATTATGACCCAAAATACATTGTTTTAAATGGGAATTCCGTGTAGTGACGTAAGCACAAACACACTTTTTTACAAATTTTCACGGGTAGATCTCCAATCCCGGGACACTTATGAAAAAACCAAAGGCACCATTGTTCTCAGCTCATCAAGTTATTTAGTTCGTGGATTGTTCTATATACCTCATACCTTGATGTTTTGTAGCATTAATCATCATATAGAAAGTCATCTCTACCATTACTCAAGAAATAAGGAAGACAATTTTAATTCAGAGAAAGTTAAAAAAAAAAAAAAAAAAACAAAAAAAAAACTCTAAATCAAAATTATTTAGATGCTCTGCCAAAAAACCAGAATATTTTTGCACGGGTCATGACGTAAATCATAACTTTACTGCCAGGTTTTTTTTGGTTCAAATTTACGATCTACGAAAATATACTGAGAAAAGAGAGGCACCAAAAGAGAAAACAGAATCTACAACTGGTGAATAGAAGTGCTAAAGATTCCTGTCAGCCACACAATAACTGTTAAACATTAACTCTGGAACTCTGGGGGGGGGGGGGGGGGGGGGCATGGACTTTGGCTTCTCTCCTAGTCCACAAGGAAAGCGCAACATTTACATTTTAACTCAATTCAATTTTTCGGTTTGTTTTCATTAACAAATTTGGTCGTGATGCAAGGTATTAAACGACTTGATTGACTTTTGACCAACTTTTCGGTTACCTTAAATCCTGCTGCTCAAATAATCTCAGACTTTAATCCAGCGTAATTAATCATTTCCATTACTCCGTGCCCATGCATGCGCACACTTGCATGGGCGGATACAAGGAATTGTCTTTCTCTCTCCTCCCATTTGAAAACGTGCGACAGAAAAGGAGAGAAGAGGGGGGCCAAAGTCACGTAATGGCCCCCTCTGCTATCCTTTTCTAACACATAAGTTCAAATGGAAGAAGAGAGAGAAAGACAATTGTCTGTATTCGCCAATGCACACTTGATTACCATAAAATCACCCTCCAAAAAAGCAAAGATTACGACGGATTACTCGGAGTTTTATTACTCATGTAGTCAATTACAACCCCCATTTTCCCAAATCTGATTCAAATTCTCTCCCACTTGAGGAATCTCACAGTTGCTAAGTTGCACATACATCATTGCCGTGAGAAACAAGCGGAAATGGAGGAGAGCATATAAAAACAACAACAAAATTGCAAAACTTCCTTCTGCAATGTAACCGGGAAACCGTCCAGGCCCCCGCCCCCGTTTAGCGAACGATTAAAATTGATTAAAACGATAATTAAGAATTTTCCTCTTTCCATAACCGCAGATTTTTTTCTTGAGGTGGAAATAGCCACCGAAGATGCCTTCCAAAACCCTCCGGATCGCATTAATCTTGACTGCGTTGGAAGAAATTCAAGGTGGGTTTTCATAAGACCGTTGACTAAGAAGCTGCGGAATGCTTACAGTTTACTATAAAGAATGTTGTTTTATTTATTTTTATTTTTTTGCTTCTTTTTGCTGTCTCTCTCTCTCTCTCTCTCTCTCTCTCTCTCTCTCTCTCTCTCTCTCTCTCTCTCTCTCTCTCTCTCTCTCCCTCTCTCTCTCTCTCTCTCCTCTTTTTCCTCGCCATACACTGTCATTTGTTTCCCTTTTTCTTCCTTTGAAACTATTTTCCTCTTCTTCTTCTTTTTCTCCTCTGAATCGAGGAGTCTTTTCTTGAACAAAGAGTCCCGATCTCCCCGGAGGAGCTGGACCGCGCGCGCACGATTTGCTATATTATTTTGCGCGCTATCTCTGCGTCGTTTTGCTGTGTATTTGCGCCGTCGTCCGATCCCGCGCGTTTATAGCCGTGCGCATATACATTCGGGGGCAGAAAATACCGAATTGATATGCAAGATTTGCTGCGCTTCGGGAGACGACACTAATAGGAAGAAATTAATGGCGGGTACGTAGGAATACGTATCTGATCACGTGACATGGCAGAGAGCTGAGGGAAATTAATTTGCTGTCACCGGGGTACAAGACTCACAAGACTTCAGGACTGTCCCAAGTTTAGTAAGTTGTAACAACCGCGTCCCTCATGACAAGAGGAGAGGAGAGCCCGAGACTCCTCGCTCTACTCCTCCGAAGCTTATTTTTCATTATCCTATCTGGGTCTCATCTCTCTCTTTCTCTCTCTCTCTCCCTCTCATTCTCTTCGTCTTCTTGTCAGTGTATATTTCTCTCTCTCTCAGTCTGTCTCTCTCTCAGTCTGTCTTTTTCTCTGTCTCTCTCTGTCTCTCTCTCTCTCTCTCTCTCTGTCTCTCTCTCTGTCTCTCTCTTCTCTCTCTGTCTCTCTCTCTCTCTCTCTCTCTCTCTCTCTCTCTCTCTCTCTCTCCTCTCTCTCTCTCTCTCTCTCTCTCCCTCCCCCCTCTCTCTCTAGTCTTTGGCCTTCATCATTAGAGTCATATCGTTTGCTGTGAATACGAATACCAGTTTCAGATTGTTTATCTCTCTTCTTCTTGTCTTGTATTTGTAATATGTATCCCATTCCCCTGTGCCAGTTCCTGGCTTTTACTGTATTTTTAACCTATAATACATGTATCCATTTTATGTATTTATATCTATTTGTGCAACTTGCATCTATTCGCTTTTTTATGTTACTTTTGACTTGCAAATAAGATGTGGTGGCGGACAGGGACAAAGCGTGTGCAATCTGCGGCTGCGATGAATTTCGTGCATATAAAGTCATCAAAAAGGATCGAAAATCTGTAGGTGCGCAGTGCACTTCCTCGAAACGATATTTCACATTCGTTAAAATGGACGAATTGTAACGTTGTTAGATTGCACTCCTTTGTAGTAATTTGATCCATTGATTTCTGCAAGCATCGTGAATTAAATGACATGCACCATTATGTCTGTCTAGTCATCTAGTGTCTACAGTAAATATGATACGAAAATCCTGAACAACCATCATACACCTCATAATACATCATGGCTATTAAAAAAAAAAAAAAAAAAAAAAAAAAAAAAAAAAAACCTTGTGTTTTCTAAATCAAAAATTTCTTTATAGTTACGACTTTCTTCCAGTTAGCTTTAGATTCTGCATGGAAACCTTTTGCCATTATTCAAATTTCAACTCACTCGCCCTTCTAAAAGAGGAGAGGTTTGAAGGTATTTAATGACCCCCCCCCCCCTATACGCTAATATTTCCTCGATCATTTTTTTTTCTTCGCTATTAATGAGCGGTGACGTGAAAGAGCAGCGGATTATGAAAATCATCTTTAAACACCGAATCATTAAGAGGAAAAAAATTCCCTGGGGGAAGATTAACACTTTTTTTTTTTTTTTTAATACGGAGAGAGTAATAAATTATGACCACTAATTGTTTCACGCTGCGTTGTTGCCAAATATGCAGTTGCGAGGCGAGCAGTCTGGCAACTTTGCAATTTTCCATATGCTCATAGATGCTCCATATAGTCAAATTAAAGAGTGTTTTCTTTATGTAGTTCGATCATTTTTAGAGCATATGGATTAAAATGTACAGAATTTTTTGTTGCCCAACGGGCGATCTCGGTCTTGCTAACCTTTTCTGTAAGCAATTGTTGAACAGTTTCGATTAACGTGAAATCCAGTAAATTTCCAACTTCAATCATCAGCCTTTGGGACTCCTGTGTGTTATTGTTTCATTTCGATAATTCTTCGACGCACAAATATCGGTTTCCGTACCTTTCACAACCCATTGCGAGGTATTGAGGATATTGAGACGTAAGAATTCGAATAGACGCTGTCAGTGTTTACAGTTTATTTGTTTATCGAGTCAGCTGTGATGACAGTTGGACATGATTATTTGAATGTGCCACGCTATAACCCCACGAAATATCGTGCACCAGGTGGAAAGATACAGGGGTGAATAGTGTCTAGTGTACTTATTTCGCGATTTGTGCGTTAGTTATTGAATTTGGTGTTTTCGGATGCTGCCATTTTCAATGTTACGGCTTTTAACGTATGAAGTGATGCTTTAAAACGCTCCAGCGAAGTGTATAACACACCCATTGCTCAGTAAAGGGCCGGTTAAACGTCTCATCGCAATTTTTGTTAGATTTTACTCAAGAATCAACTATTAGATCGCTTATTACAAAAGGTAGCACGAGCCCCATTGCACTCTACGCCTTTGATCTGCAATCTACGTCCATTTAAAATATTGAACTTTTGGGTCTGCGCACAGTGCTTTGACCTTATGGGAGATACGGACAAAAGTCATAACTTTTTAACGAAAGCAGATAAAGACTTGAAACTTGGGCAAAATGTAGGTAATTTATTAAGCTAAACACTGGGAAAAATACAATTTTGAATGGTATCTCGAAGGGGGGCAGGAGGGCCGCAGAATCACCAAGAATCTACAAGCATTATTTTGACGCCTTTTTCTGTCATAGTAAAATACCTTTTTTTTCTATCGGTTTACTTGACAAATTGATGGGATGGTATCCAAAAATATATTTAGGCTAAGACAATGATATACTACACATATATACATTATTTTTCTCGAAAGAGGGATGATCATATGGCCTAGAAAAATCTCACGGTACCTCCTGCCAATGTACATGCCACTTTAATCTTGAAAACACTGTTGAATTGCAACTCCCTTTTTTTTCTTTTTTTCTTTTTTTTCTCTTTTTTCTGTCGGACTGAAAACAAATAAAAACTATACTACTAGTTATCAAAAATCAGATATCCTTGTTGAGGATGCAACTGGATTATTTATTAGATAAAACATAATGTGAGTTTAAATTTGGTAGAAAAAACAACGAGTTCAAAAAAAAAAGAAAAAAAAAAACTCACCAAATGAGTTTGATAACAATTAACGATAAAAATATGTTAAGTATTAAAAAAACGTGAATAAAGCGTAAACGACTTCTCTAATTATTAAGGAAAGTAAAATTTAGTCTTCCTCAAAAGATATTGAAACAAATTATGTAATAAATATATATATTGATTCAATTGTAGCGAGAGGGTTGAGGCGCGAACGTGGATGTATGTGGCGAGGCGACTGTAATCACACAACTTCAACCTTCACCTATTGAGTTTCACCACTGCGGCAATGCATTGTCAAATGAAATTAAAGGGTTTTTTACGGCCGTTTCTCAGGCAGTAGAGTGAAATAATTCTCTTCTAGATTAACTGTGTATTTATGCTAAAAGTATCAAAATGTCAAACATATTATAGATACTTTCCATTTTGCATCCTCCTTTTCAATTGCAAAAACACCTCTAAGTTGCCAAAATATAACACTTGTAAAATTTGTGACTTAATTATTATAGCATGTCATCGTTAAATCCTGAAGATATTCATTCTGCTTTATTTACTCGTTAAGCTCAGTTTTGTAATGCAGCATTAATTATTTCAGTCTCAAGTTGGCTGTTTATTAGGTACCTAGCCAAGATGTTTCGAAGAAAATACTCTGCCTCTTCTCTTATTTCTATCAGTTCTTTATTCTGATTTTAAAAACATTCACTTCGCAATTTAAAGAAATGAGAATCACAAAAGGGATTATTAAGCAATAGAATCATACAAGACGACTTTGTTACTACAACTCATTGTTTCATTAAGGTCTCAAGCCCTTATTGCTCTCTATACCAACTAATTCAGAAGAATTATGAATATTACCATGAGCTCAGGTTAAACACGATTTTAAGGGAGTATGGTAAAACCGGCACATTTCAAACTATCGCTGTGAGATTATGCGCAAGTTTGCGCAAAATCTGAACAACTATTCTGAATCCTCATAGTTTGGGCTACAAAATATGTGAAAACGGGGGAGTTATAATTCGTTATATTTTTTATACACGTCTCAAACATTTGAATAATTAAAAAATCCGGAAAATTTTAAACCCTTTTTTTTCCAAAAATAGCTTTAATAAGCGAACTATTTCAATTAAATAAGTGAAAAAATTATTTTCTTGAAAAAATAACTTATCGAAGGGAGAGATCCATAGTTGTTGTTATTCCGACATTTGTCTTCGTGATCTGACTCATCTAGGGTAGCGCCACTGCGTAACTAAAATGCGCGTCGCCGAATCTGAAGCGTCGATCTTTATTTTCCCATTGTCGCCACAGCCGTTGTTTTTGCAATTAAAGAAAACCAAGCCGGAAACTTACCCTTTGGTTCCCCCCCTTTCCATTAGAAAAGTCCAAAAAACCCTTCAAGATGGTCGGTTTTTTGACTTTTGTCCACAGGTCGCTGCACTGTGCTGCGGTGGATACGCTCGCAGATTCGACCCTTTACATGGGTTTAAATGGAACAAATACAACGTTGCCCTAATGACTCCAACGCCTTTTTATTCTTCATATTTTTTAATGACGTACGCAAAAATGAACTATGAATGAATGATTAATAAGCGAATACACTTATGAGTGAAAAATTCAGCGGAGGAATAAAAAATGAATGAATGTAATCTAATATGAAATTGATTCGATAAATCTTATGTATTGACAACGCTGCGTCGATTTTTCGCATGTCCGTGTTAGGTGTCACACGCAGATTACCGCGCCGCGAAATTACTTGCGGCGCTCGACCGAAGTAATTGGTTTTAAAATTATATTAAAATTTGTATCGAGTGAACTCGTTAAAGGAAAAAAAAAGAACACGTTACCCACACTTCAAGTTAGTATTAAAGTGAGGTGGTTGCAAAGGAGCGCAAGAAAATCGTCGATCGTTTAACCGGCGCTGCCAGCTGCCTATGTTTATATATATGAGCGGCAGGTTCAGCGAGAAAAATCGCACGGAAAGTGAATTTCAAAAGATGATTTGACTTCCGCTTGCAACTGTAATTGGTTTGCCTCGCCTCGTCTTGTCTGGCCGTGAAGAGCAACAAAATGGTAACAAGTGCATGCTAATTAATTATAACACTTAGTCTACTGCTAGCGCCGTATTTGCAGTTGTTTCCAGTGGAGTGGTGGTTCGTGTAATGTGGCAACATTGTTAACCTTCCATTGGAATCTATGTGAAACAATCGTTTCGACAGTGAAGTAGCACTTCAACAACAATCAATTTTTTAGCTTAGATTCAAATGGAAAGAAACCACTGTTGCCAAATAGCGACTGGCCGTGAAGAGCAACAAATGGTAACAAGTGCATGCTAATTAATCATAACTCTTAGCGCCATATTTTGTAGCTGTTTCCAGTGCAGCAACGGTTCGTGTAGTAAGGCACCAGTGTTAACTGTTCATTTAAATTCGTGTAAAACAATCGATTCGACAGTGAGGCAGTGCTTCATTAACAGTCGATTGTTTAACATAGGTTCAAATGGAAGGAAAACGCTGTTGCTACAAGTTGTTGATACGAGCATTTTAGTAGTCGATTCTGGTGTAAAACCCTAAAACATTAACAATGGCATTACTATAAAAACTTCCGAAATCCCCTTCTAAACTCAAATAACGCTTTAATTTGCGCAAGCGTAATGGTGGCCTGTATAGGGCAGTAAAAATGGGAGATTCCTATCTTAATTCCGTCACTCTCTTTATACTGACAAGGATGATTCACAGAGTAATTAGCATCAGAGTAGTGATCCGCATCCGATGAATGGCACCGTGACTCCTGGTGAAACCGGTGTCAAAGGAAAGTCGTCTCTTTTTTGTCACTTCTTGATGGAATCGCACAATTAGTATAGATGAGAATCTCCCATTATTACTGCCCTACGCCACCATTACGCTTGCGCAAATAAAAGTGTTATTGAGTTCAGGAGAGGATTTGGGAAATTTTCAGTGCTGCTATTGTTATTTTTGGAGGTTTTTACACCTGCGGGCCGATCATTTACTTTGTCGTTAAACCGATCGTTAAAACTGTCTACGAGTGATGCTATTGGTCGAAAATCGTAAAACTTGGATGTTGTCATGGTAACCATCGTTAAGAGTCTCGTTTTATAAAGGCTATTCATGAGTAACTTTTAAAAAACGGACACTATAACGATGGTTACCATAGCAACGGCTAAGTTTTACAATTTTCGACCAATAGCATCACTCATACACTGTCTTAACGATCGGTTTAACGATGAAGTAAATGATCGGCCCGCTGAATGATTTCATTCAGGTGGAGGGGGTATAAAAAGGGGAGGGAAAGAGGACATAAAACGGTGAAAGTATAGTAAAGCGAGTAAAGAGCGCGTAGTGAATGGTTAATGAAAACGAGGGAATGAATGAATTTGAGTAAGTAAAGAGATGGAAGGAGCCCGAGCCGACTCGCGAGTCAAGCCCCGGTCTCGGTCACGTGGTTAAGTTTGTTGTGAACTTGTAAAAGCATGTGCTGACTTCAAGACGGCCATAAATAAAGGAGTGCAATAGAATCACTCATACACAGTCTTAACGATCGGTTTAACGACGAAGTAAATGATCGGCCTACAGAATCGAATATAAAATCGCTCATAGCAAAAGTGTGAAACAACCCCATTGCAAGAGTTGCCACTATTTCAGTAGCGCTTAGTCTGCGACTGACTGGCGGCGTATAGTACAAATCTGGCAATATTGTCCGTTTGAACCCACACAAAATCTCGAATTCGAATGAGCTTACTTTATGCACTTAACCTTTTAATTACCATGCCTTTGAAACGGATTCGTTTACTGAATTAATCTGTTTCAAATGTGGTTTCAATCCATCATCTTGAAAATGAAAGAACGTTGAATATAATGAGCATTCCATCAGAATACTCTGTAAAGCGCCTTCAATTGCTGATGTAGGCAAAAACAAGTACAGACGAGTAGCAATATTTATCTACTTGCTCGATTTGACTGATTGTGAGAGCGCGATAACTCTACAACTACTATGTCACTAAATGAAATAGACCTATTTAGTGATGACATCACAATCAAAATTGGATACAAACAAATGATCTATCTTACTCACTCTCTTGGATTTACCCATAAGAAATCAGACTTAAATTTCGGAATGCAAATTCATGCTGGTAAACAACCAGTTTTCTCAAAGTTTATTGCATCGTTAGATTCCGCGTACCTTAAAATAACTTTACAATCAAACAAAATTCGTGAGAGATCACAAGTGAATTCACAATAACAATTATATCAAAAGATGTCCTATGTTTGGTCCTTGTCTTACTCACGGTCTCTTATGGGTGTATCACCGCCATGACACTCAATCATCCTAACCTTTCCTCTCTTATCAAAGGTTTCTTAAGGTATAACACGTGATGTGATGGTGCCAATGAGCCCATATCCTACATTTTTGTGCCCATGAAATACTGTGAGCGAGATAAGGACGAAACATAGGACTTTCTTCGACATAATTAAGACTGTAAATTATAATGTATGATGTTTCGGAAGTATTGCTGAAACTTGATTACACTTTAATGTAAGTGGAATCCAAAGGTGTAATAAAATCTAAGAGAAGTTATTGTTTACTAAATAAACTTTCTATTTAAACATGTGGATTCTGTTTGGATTCAAAACTGTGATTGAGATGGAGCATTTGTTTAGGTCCATTTATTTCTTGGACGTCGCACTTAACAGGTCTATTCTTATGGGTGGTGTCATTCCGAGAGATACCCTTTCATCTCTGCAGAAATTCACCGATGACTCCTGAGTAATCGGCGAATGTCCGCTGAGATAGCAGGTTTTCTATCGGAATGACACGACCATTAAGAACAAAACGTGCTTGGTCATCGGCTCAATAGCCCATGCAACGGGGAGCTAAAATATGGAACCTAGCTTGCAAGTGTTAGAGAATTATGTCTGAGAGTCAATTCTTTTGTACTTTGGGTCGCCGAATGCGAATTTGAACTTTGCGTACGAATCAGAGGGGCGGAAAGGCCGACATTTTCCGAACTGACGTCAGAATCAAGTTCTTGTTGGCTTATTTTGTTTACAACTCGAGCGCCATTGATCAAATTCAAACAATAAATCAGTAAAACATTGAAATTCCATATCTTTTGCTACTGTGGCTCTTTCACTCATTGAAACTCATAACTTACCAAATGGGCAAAAAGGGGATATCTCCAAAACCCCCCTTGTGACCCCTCTATCGATTCAGCTTGGCAAATGGAGTCGATCGCCCTCAAGGGTTTCCATATCTTTTGCTACTGTGGCTCTTTCACTCATTGAAACTCATAACTTACCAAATGGGCAAAAAGGTGATATCTCCAAAACCCCCCTTGTGACCCCTCTATCGATTCAGCTTGGCAAATGGAGTCGATCGCCCCAAGGGTTTCCATACCTTTTGCAACTGTGGCTCTTTCACTCATTGCAACTCATGACTCATCAAATGGGCAAAAAGGTGATGTCTCCAAAACCCCCTTGTGACCCCTCTATCGATTCAGCTTGGCAAATGGAGTTGATCGCCCTCAAGGGTTTCCATATCTTTTGCAACTGTGGCTCTTTCACTCATTGCAACTCATGACTCATCAAATGGGCAAAAAGGTGATGTCTCCAAAACCCCCCTTGTGACCCCTCTATCGATTCAGCTTGGCAAATGGAGTTGATCGCCCTCAAGGGTTTCCATATCTTTTGCAACTGTGGCTCTTTCACTCATTGCAACTCATGACTCATCAAATGGGAAAAAAGGTGATGTCTCCAAAACCCCCCTTGTGACCCCTCTATCGATTCAGCTTGGCAAATGGAGTTGATCGCCCTCAAGGGTTTCCATATCTTTTGCAACTGTGGCTCTTTCACTCATTGCAACTCATGACTCATCATATATGGGCAAAAAGTTGATGTCTTCAAAACCCCCCTTGTGACCCCTCTATCGATTCAGCTTGGCAAATGGAGTTGATCGCCCTCAAGGGCTTCCATATCTTTTGCAACTGTGGCTCTTTCACTCATTGCAACTCATGACTCATCATAAATGGGCAAAAAGTTGATGTCTTCAAAACCCCCCTTGTGACCCCTCTATCGATTCAGCTTGGCAACTGGAGTCGATCACCCTCAAGGGTTTCCATATCTTTTTCAACTGTGGCCGGCTCCACTTGCAATTCTTGGCTATGCTACATGGGCAAAAATGTGATCGGGCCAAAACCCAGCTAGCGACCCCTCTATTGATTCAGTCTCTACCGTCCTTCAGCTTAGTCACGCTTTTCCACTCTTCTCTACGGTTTTTTAAGCATCCTCACGCTTCGTCACGCTGTTTCAAGCCTCGTGAAGCGTAGTCACGTTTAGTCACGCTTAGTCACGCTTAGTCACACTTCGTCACGCTTGAAGTTTGGATCCATTTTTTTTCTCGAGATTACGCACTAAACACTAAACAGGACTATCAACGCTGAATCGCTCACATTTAGAAGGAAGATAAATATTCCTTATCCGCCATATTAATTTTGCCTAACCGAACAAATTGAAGGCGACGGATGAAACATTATTTTGCAAGTGTTAATAATTTGAGATAGACTTTACTGTGAATAAGAAATATGAATACCTAGTTTATTGCGGCAGAGCGTGTTACGATTTTTGATGTAGACCAGCGGCGGCTCGTGCAATGTGGCAACAATGGATTTACTCCATTTAAAACTGTGTAAAATAATCGATTACTTGGTGAAGCGCAGCGCCTCACCTAGTATCGATCTTTTTGCATACGTTTAAATGGCAAAAGTGCACGGTTGCCAGATTGCACGAGCCGCCACTGATGTAGACTGTTCTAGTAGGAATCTATATAGATTCGATTGCCGTCCGAGAGCCTCTGGTTCGAAACAAACTCTGGTTCAATGTAATTTCCGCTTAAGCGAACTTTTGAACGGAAATTTAGGCAATTAAATCAAAACATTATTGCAAAAGTTTTATACATTCTACGTTCTCGAGCTTAGTTATGCCTCGTTCCTTGACTAAAACTGCCGAAATAAATAAGATATTACGGATCAAACGTTGCGTTTGTAGTTTAGAATCGCCCGAAATCCCGCCAGTTCCACATCAACAGGAATAACTTTTGGGTGATTCTAACCGCCAAATGCATTGTTTAATCTGTAATATCTTGTTGCTTTCGGCAGTTTTAGTCGCGGAACCAGGCATAACTAAGCATTTTCGAGGACGTAGAATTCATAATCGCTAAAAAAGTCGCATTAAATCGGCAATCGGAGGGGTATCGCTCAACAGTCTATATCCTCGGACCTAGTAGCAAAGCTGCAGTATTGACAGAACGCTACTCAACCAGTATGGCGCTGTACAATGTACAAGTAGAGACAAAGATACCTGTCCTGGGTATGCAATACGCAATGCACAGCTTATACCATTCAATACATGTGTTACGTGCGTTGCTTATTGCATACTCTGGCTAGGTATCTTTGTCTCCGCTAGTACATACTTTACCCTTACGGTGCCGCTCTACTCTATTTCAATGGTGTTCAAACCTATTCCAGAAGATTATTACTCTAATAAATTGATTTTACGGATCCATTTTGTAATACCCCAGTGGCGGATCCAGGGGGCACAGGGGCACCCCCCCCCGAAGCCTCGAATTTCGCCTTTTTTCAATAGAAAATAGCCCTAAATTGCTTCCACCGACACATCGATTTTCAAAATTCCACATGAGTGCCTCCCCCCCCCCCCCAAAAAATTTTTCTGGATCCGCCACGGTATCCTATAGATAGACTACACGTATGTCCCTCTTTGATTTCTCCGTGTAACCATAGTGTACAGTATTTAAGAAGCGTCACAAAGTTGAATTTTGCATGAGGAAAAGGTGTGAAGCAAGTCTCCTTTAACATTACAAGCGCGTGGTTATCCTACTTTTGATGATGATCGAATACTTATGTAATATCATCTGCGACGCTTTATTCGTGACATAAGACTAACAGTAAAGTGAGATGTTATTGAATCCGCTGTCATTGATCATGTGCACTCCGACCAGTCTTGCCTAATTTATTTACATTCAGAACAAGAATGCTTATTATGAGGCATTATGAGCATTTTTTTTTTACTTTAATATAAATTTGACATCGTTGTCTAGTTGGGAGGATCTGATCGATGTATACCTCTTTGCACGGATGTGTGGACGTTGCAGTTGGGAGCAAACTTTGAGTGGTGCGATTATTTTACATGACAACTGTTGACGGCCGAACGACTATCATGTTCTCGTAGTGTTGCCAAATTTGACAAAAAAAATATACACATTTTATTTAAACCCTTTCCACTCCGATGTTGGATATATTCGACAAAAAAAATTGTTGAGTTCCACTCTAATTTCAAATCCATCCAACAAAAGTCAGCACAGGAAAGGAAAAAAAATTGGAAAAAAGAGATAATAATAATAAAAAAAAAATTAAATTAAAATAAAACTAATTAAAATAAAATAAAACAAATGAAAACAACGTAAAAAATAGAATAATTTAAAATAAAATAAAATAAATTAATTTAAAACAAAGGAATTAAAAGTAAAATAAAAGAAAAAAAAGAAAAAATATATAAAAAAATAAATAATATAAAGTAAAATAAAAAATTATAGAAAAAAGTTCAAATAAGATAATTTATTATAATGAGATAAAAAAATTTAAATTATAATCAAAAGTTTAAAATTAAATAAAAACTAAAATAAAATAAAAAATAAATAAATAATTTAAAACAAACAAAAGATTGTCAAAGCAACTAAAAGAAAAAAGAAACGTCTCGAGAGTGGAAAGGGTTAAGTCTTGTGTGAAATTTGTAAATTTTTCACCAAGTTTTGCAGCGATGTATTCTAGTCCAAGCTTTAAGCTCCGCGGTAGACGTTTGCGGGTATCCATGTTCATTTTTATCGGTTCTTGAAAGATCGTGAAGAGTGAGAGAGTAAGAGATTAACCTGAAGTTTTGTCACAGTGTTTTTGCTCCTCAGTGTTGCCAGATCGAGGGTAAAAAGCCGCATCGTCCCCATTTAAATCAATGTAAAACGTACGGCTTTTTCAACCCAATCTCGCAACACTGTTGCTCCTCTTGGAAGATGTTGTGACAAAATTGGTCTGTACGTGCGCGCAATTGGAAGTTTCGAGCTCAGATTGGCTCAATCAATTAATTGATTAGTAGGCTAATAAACCATTTATTCATCGGGCCCATCCTTTTAAATTTCATATGAGCGCAACATTTTACAAGCAGGACTGCCATACTAAAGGGGGGGGGCAGAGTCACGTAGAGGGACGTGGTCCTAAAAAATGTTATCTACAGTTTGTTCTCTTCCATTTTCGGGTGACCTTCACTTACTTCTTTGAGGTAGAATGTTTGCACGAGGAACTTCTCAGTTAGCAACATTCTAAGTCCTTTTTAGTAAAATTTCTCCACTATACCATGTATTTTTTTGTAGGACTGTCAATTTCGCTACTGAATTATCTGTAATGATCGTTTGCAAATATTTCAGCTTTTTCGATTTATTTTTGCCCTGATGTTTTACTTAGAGTACCTATAACCTATACCTATACCCTATACCTATACCAATTATACATATGTAGATTGTTAAGACAAGACGATACCTCTGATTGGTCATGAGTTTTAGGATTACGGGCGCTGCCATTGGATGCGTTTTTTTCACATTTATAATGACCCACTTTTTCGATGCTTGTATAGTGAAAAAAAAATAATCTTAGGCTATCGATAGAGCCCACCGTATGGAAGAAAATAGGGTAGGTTTTCCCACAAAGACGCACAAAAGGCATAGCGGTGCCAAAGCGACAGTTCCTCCATTTTCGACTCATGGAACTTAGGTTTCTTGCTTCTTAGAAACGTCGATATTTTTGAAACCTAAAAATAATTTTTGTTTAGAAACGGACATTTGGCATTCATAACTGATTTGGGTACATTTTTATCATATAAAACGATATGTATATCATATTTTTTTCATATATTTTCTGTAAGATTCTATGTAATAGGGCACTTGGAAGGGTCTGAAATGTTGCGTTTTTTATAAAGAAAATGAAAGTACTTGATGAGCTGAGTACAAAGATGCCTATGGTTTCCAATTACGTCCCATTGTTCCGAAGATGCAATTTTGGCCCAAAATACATTGTGTTACATGAGGATTTCGCGTAGTTACGTCACTACACCCACCATTTTTTCATACTGTACACGTGTGTATCTCCGAAACCAGGACACTTAGAAAAGAACCAAAGGCACCTTTGTTCTCAGCTCATCAAAACTATTATTTTCTTCTCAAAAAAACACACAATTTCAGACCCTTGCAACTGCCCCATTTAGATGCATCTAGAAATGTACACCCGGTGTGAGAGGGTTAACTCTTCACTTATAGGGACTCTGCTAGTAAGCAGCCTTTAGGTCGCTCTCACAGCATTCGATCATTAAAAAGAGTCATTTTTACTTGATCTGCAAATTGAACTCAGCGTTAAAAGTACCTCAGTATAACTGTTTGAGTGTCATATATATTAATTAGACGCGCAGCTATATGTTTTTTTTTTTTGTATTATTATATTATTTATTATTAATATTATTGTTTCTCGCCCGAGGTTCTTTCAGCACTCCACAATTTCGCTAGTCAATTAATCTGATCTAAATACAAGAGAACTGGTCAAATCGTGCGCAGGTTTTTTTCTTTCCTCCCCCGCGCAACCCTCTCTCCACGGATGTGATAAATTGCGATATGATTGGATTAAATCGTGATCAGTCATTGTGACCTCTTAATTGCTTATGCAAAGTCATGTCTTGCCACTGCACCGCATCAAACCTGACGCGCAGCTCCGCGGAGCCGCGACCGGCCGCGGCCGCGGCGGGGTTCGCCCCCTCATCATAAAACTGCAGAAGTAATTAAGAAAAAATTAACACTCATTTTGTTATTTCTCCCGCTTTTCAATGATAAATGCATCGTGCGAAGGCACAGTCCCGCGCAGACAAGTAAAATATTAAATGTTATCTTGCATTTATGTGCATTGTTTCTGTCATGTATTATACCACATAAGCGAAGTATTTGTAATTACTTTGTCAATCAAAAGATTTTTTCTGCAATGTTGCCATTTTTCAGATGGTTGGCCAATTCTTCCCCATCTGGCTAAATGTAAATGAACTGCAGGGAATACCCTACAAACACTTTCTCCATCAAATTTGATCTGGGGAAGACCCCCATGCAGACCCCCCTTTAATATTCTGGGGAAGACCTTTAGACCCCCTTTAATATTCTGAGGGAGACCCCCAGACAGTGTTGCCAGATCGAGGGTAAAAAGCCGTATCTTCCTTATTTAAATGAATGTAAAACGTACGGCTCTTTCACCCCAATCTGGCAACACTGCCCCTTATCAATATTTGAAATATTTAAATTTCTCCCTTTATTGACCCATGTTCCCATTGATTTTAATGGATCCATAACAAACCTAACAACATAACATCCATAACTAACCTAAAAAATAAAATTTCGAAAAAGCAAAAAAATCCCTTAGTCAGAGGAAGGTTAATAGCAGCAACTTCTCTACAAAATTTGGATGCATATGGAATGGATCAATGGCTCAAAAGTTATGCTGGGTTTCTCGTTTCACACCTCACAGACAGACAGACAGACAGACGGACGCCCCGCAGACATTTTATGCTCATGACTTCAGAGATATTCAAAATCGCTCGGAGAAGCACCGATCCTCCACCCAATGTTCCCATGGGCAAAGGATAAGAGGAGTTTGTCTTTCTCTCTCTCCGGTCATTTGAACACATGTGTTAGAGAAAGATAGTAGAGAGGGCCATCACTTGACTTTAGCCCCTATCTCCGTCCTTTTCTAACACACTTGTTCGATAAGGAGGAGAGAAAGGGAGAGAGAGAGAGAGAGAGAGAGAGAGAGAGAGAGAGAGAGAGAGAGAGAGAGAGTTTAACGCTCAATTCGTACATATTTACAAAAAACAAAAACAATCTTAATTTTAATTAGACCAGAATAAGTTAAAGGAACAAAATAAGAATAAGTTAAAGGAACAAAATAAGAATAAGTTAAAATTAAATTAACAGAAAAAGGAGAAACAGTGCGAATTGAGAAAAGAGGCAGGATTAGGACTATGTAGTCCTCTCTTCCTCCCAACCTTCTTTCTCTCACTCATATTTGCTTCTAATGAGGAAAGCACGGATATAAAAAAAAGTGAAAAACGATAGAGAAACGGTTAAATTTTAAAGAAAAATATAAATAGTTATGAGGACATAATAAGTTTTCAAGGAAATAAAAGTCAAAAATGAATGGTTTGTATAAAGAGAGAGAGGCATAGAGAAAAACTAAAGCAAAACAAAAACAAAAACAAAAAAGATGCATGCAGAGAGAGAGAGAGAGAGAGAGAGAGAGAGAGAGAGAGAGAGAGAGAGAGAGAGAGACATAAAATCCTGTATCTGCCTATGAATGTTCCGTGCAGTGGCGACTCGTGAGATTTCGCAACAATGTCCTCCATCCATTTAAACCAATGTAAAACAATCGATTCTCCAGGAGGCTGTCAGCCTCCCCAAGAATCGATTCTTTTACCTAAGTTTAAATGGAAAAATTGCATGGTTGCCAAATCACACGAGCCGCCACTGGTTCCGAGCGTGGAAGGTAAGAATTCAGCGATCCTGGCGAATTCACTGCTCGCGGTGACTGGTGGTGACATGACAATCAGTTGCGTAGCGTGCAACTTGGCAACGTTGTAATGAGTCCATTTAAATCCACTTAAAAAGATCGAACTATTGGGTGTTTGGTGAACACCCTCGCATTCGACCTTTTACAAGGGTTTAAATAGACACATTACAATGTTGCCAAGTTGCAAGCTACGCCACTGGTGACGATAGGACGACGGGACGCGAGCGCTAGGTGGCTGGACTCATTATAAATACATCGGTGGAAATGAAGGCATTATCCGGTGCCTGCGCGCGCTTCGAGTGTTGAGTGTTGAGAGTTGAGCATCGACCACGGCAATAATAGTGATGTGTTAAAGTATCACCTTTACGGAGCAGCGATTCTGGGTCACTAATGACCCCCGGCAGGCCCCGGCCTCTCCGAGAATCCTCTAATGTGCTTTTCCGGCTGGGGCGGGCGGGTCGGGGCTAGTCGGGGCCAGTAGAGGCCGCCAGAGCAGGACGCGGCAAAGAAATCACGACAAACAGTTAATGAGTTGCGAGCTATACGTTCTTGTCACTTTGAAGTACGAAACGCGAATCAAATGACGTTGCCGACTATTGTCGAGTCGAACGACAGTGCCCCAAAATTTTGTTCGTTACCCTTTTGCGAACTGCCAAAAAGTCCTGGGTTTCCATGCCGGAAACGTGCTATGACTTTCAAAGGAAAGGTATCCTAGAGTGGAATTGAGGCGTCGACTTCCAAAACCGGCATTATCCTTCGGAGCAAATTTTGAGTGAAACACAAAAAACGGATAGCAAGTTGAATGCTGATCAATGTTAGTTCAATGTTTTCTAATGCTGATAGAATACGGATAAACCTGGTTTTGGTTCAGTTGAGTTTTTTCACAGAATGCAGAAGAAGAAGAAGAAAAAAAATTCGCCCCCACCTCCATTTTTTCATAAAATGGATAATGCCGGTTTTGGAAGTCGACGCCTCAATTGTGTACTCTTCTAAATCACGTAAAAATCATACATCGATCATCTAAAAGTCTTAAAATTCACAAAAAAACTCAATAAATGTTGTTGACCAAACTCAACAATGAAGGTCAAATGAGCAGGTTACACGCATCTCAATGAGGGAGTCCCATCTAATCGCAACTTTCTATGCTGAGAAAACTGATTCATCGTACGAATAGTGCGATTGGTGTGACTCCCTCTTTTAGTGACCCGCTCTTTTGGATAACCTTCTTTTATAATTTTGTTAAACACATTTATTGAGTTTGGGTCTGTTGCATTACAACTTTTGCTGCAGCAATATGAAGGAATGAAGGCTTCATTCTATGGTGCAAAATTGGATGAAAATCACCTCAAAATATAAGCATCAAACAGTCTCAAAATCCACTCTTAAACCCGCAAAAGACGTACCTTCAGGAAAGGCTATGATGGCGGTTGAAAGGGTGAATCAACTTTGCGTTGCATGCTTGCACCACGAGCACCAAAAGATAGCCGATGACGACGCAAATTATAATGTTAGAAAACGCATGTAAACAAACGATTTACTTCCTCATAGTACTTACATTTTGTGTCATTATTATGTGTGTTTTTTCCGGTAAATGTTACTTTCTAGTTATCAGAAAGTCATGAAATGCAATAACAAACTCACAAGAGGCGTTTAGCTGAAACCCAAGATGGCCGTAAAATATCGAGCAAACCCATGTGGACGCACCGTGAACATCCATGATGACCATCGTTAACAACCTCACAACATCGGAGGTTATGAGTTTGTTTGCGTTGTGATTAGTTGTGATCGATATTGCGAGGTTGGCCATCTTGGATGTTCATGGTGCTTGCATGCAGGTTGCTCGATATTTTACCGCCATCTTGGATTTCAGTTAAATGCCTCTTGTGAGTTTGTTATTGGATTTTAAGACTTTCTGCCGCCATCAATGGACTTTTCACGCGATTTTACATCAGATTGAACACTCTATAGCGCTGTAACAAAAGTTTGCATCAGACCAATGGGTCTGTTGCAAACTTTTGCTTTAACGGTTAAGAGTGTATCATATAATGTAAAATCGCCTGAAAAGTCCATTGGTGGCATCTGAAAGTCATAAAATGCAATAATAAACTCACAAGAGGCGTTTAATGAAATCCCAGATGGCGGATACATATCGAGCACTTTGTATGCATGCACTACGAACATCCAAGGATAGCCAACCTCACAATATCGATCACAACTATAATCACAACATCAACAAACACATAACCTCTACCTGCAGTGAGGTTGTCAAAGTTGGCCATCCTTGGATGTTCACGGTGCATGCATACAGATTGCTCGATATTTCTCCGGCATCTTGGATTTCATTAAACGCCTCTTGTGAGTTTATTAATGCATTTTATGACTTTCTGATGCCACCAATGGACTTTTCAGGCGATTTTACATTAGATCAAACACTCTTAATCGTTGTAGCAAAAGTTTTCAACAGACCCATTGTCCTCTTTGACAACACTGGAGACGCTGCTTAGAGTCCGACGCAACTTGAACATTGTAAGCGCCACATTTTACAACACGGAAAAGAGCGAGCGCCACGCGGAGCGGTGCGGCGTCAAAAAACAACAGCATCACCATGCTGATGATGATCATCATCAGTATCATCATCGGACCATAACTCGCGAAGCTTGGCAAGCTACAATAATGGGATGTGACTCAGCTCGGCTGCTCCTCGTCGTGCAAGTTGCGGTGTGTGTAGAGGTGGTATCCGCGGATCCGCTCGCGCGCTCCTCTGGCTCGGAGGAAGAAGAATCGTGAACTTGAGACTTGAGTCGGTGAGCCCTTTCCGACGCTCTTTGGCTACCGGGAAGACGTGAACTTGTCGTCCGCTTGAACTTTGGACTAGCTTCGTCGCTTGGGACTTTGGTACTTTACTGCAAAAGCTAGCGGAGAAAAGAGTTTATAGTTTTGCTATAAGAAATATTTACGATTGTGTATATCCTCTTATCTCTTCATCTTATTTATCTCCTACTTCTTCTCCTTTTCTTTCTTCTTCTTCTTTTCCTTGTCCTTTTTTTCTTCTCATCCCCCTTCCGTTTCTCCTTATTCTCCTTCTGCTCTTTCGTCTTATTCTTCTTCATCTTCTTCTTCCCCTCCTTCTTCTTCTTTTTCTTATTTTTCTCCTTCTCCTTCTTCTTCTTCTTCTTTTTATTATTTTTCTTTCTTCTCTTTCTCTTTCTTATTTTCTTTCATCTTCTCTTTCTTTCTTCTTCTTTTCCTTCTCCTTTTCTTTCTTCTCATCCTCCTTCTATTTCTCCTTACTTTTCCTTCTGCTCTTTCATATTATTCTTCTTCTTCTTCTTCTCTCTCCTCTCTCTTCCTCTTCTTCTCTTCTTCTTCTTTTCTTTTTTCTTTTTTTCTCCATCTCCTACTCCTTTCTTCTTCTCTTCTCCTTCCTGTTTTTCTTCTTCTTCTTCTCCTCCTCCTTCTTTTCTTCCTCTTCTTCTTCTCCTTCTAATTCCTCTTTTTATTCTTCTTCTCTTTCTCATGTTTTTTCTCCTTTATCTCTTTCCTCCTCCTTGTTATACTTCTTCTTCTGTTTCTATTCTTCTTCTTCTTCTTCTTTCTTCTTCTTCTCTTTCGTCTTGTCCTTCTTCTTCTTTTTCCCTCTTGATGTTCTCCTTAATATCTCTTTCCTTCTCCTTCCTCCCCTTCTGCTCATTTGCTTTCTTCTTCCTCTCTTCATTCTTGTAAATTTTACTAAATGTTCACATTGCAATACCGAAATTGCCACTTAAATTATTCGTTGTAAAATTTACATTGAAATCTTTTTCGATATCGAAACATGAATGTCCTAAAGTTAGATTCTACCATGGGCGTAACTACGAGGAGGAAGGGGTCTGGTGGTTTGATGTTTTGGACAAAAACAACTCGTATGCAAAAAAAAAAAAAAAAAAAAAAAAAAAAATCCGCTAATCTTCTGATTTAAATCGCAACAAGACCAAAGTGTGAGTGGTGTAGATTTATCTTGATCAGTTCGCTGAAAATCAACCCTTTCGGTCCTACTTTGCATGTCAAGGCTTATGCATTAATGGATTACCCTTATCTCGCTTTTTCCATCCTATTTCAAGGTAGGTTAGTTTCCCTTCACTTGAATCATTTGGTATGGATCTTGACCAGTCTCATCCAAGGTATCTATACTTCTCCTCTTGATTTTGACATTTGTATATTTCTCTCTCTCTCTCTCTCTCTCTCTCTCTCTCTCTCTCTCTATCTCCCTACTCATTTAAAGAAACTCAATAGAAAAGGATGGAGATATCGGCACATACTTTGACTGTGCTCCTACCTCTCTGTCTTTTTCTATCATGTGTGTTTAAAGGAGTGAATAGAGAGAGAGATGGAGATGAGAGGAGAGAGAGAGAGAGAGAGAGAGGAGAGAGAGAGAGAGAGAGAGAGAGAGAGAGAGAGAGAGAGAGAGAGAGAGAGAGAGAGAGAGATGGACAAATTCCTGGAACCACCAGTGTACTCCTCATTACTCGCGATAGTACCGGCACGTATATGCATGTAACAGCCGTGAAATTCTTTGAAGTCCAACTCTTTCATGCCCACTTTGTTACTTACTAACCACATTGAAAGAGAAGAAGAATAATAAAAAAAATGGAAAGAAGAAGACGAAGAAGAAGAAAGAAAGAGATAGAGTGGAGGAGAAGTCTGAGAAACAGTCGGTGGTTGTAACAAGGTTTAACCATGTTTAGAAAGAGTGCCGGGGCGATTCTGGCTCTCCGGTTTGTTAGGTTGCTTTAAAGGGGGCCAGGGGCCCAAGGCTCTCTTGGACTTCGCCGCTGCCTCTTGCTTTTACACGCTTTGGCCCTTACCCATCGGTCCTCCGACTCGCTCCGTATGCGTTCGTCAGACGGTCCAAGTTAATCTCGGTGGACGTTGATGGATTGGGAACCGTCCGTCTTGCACAAAGTCAATCAGTCCGCGCAAGGACATGACTGGAAATAAAAATAAAAAAAAAAAAAAAAAAAAAAAAAAAAAAAAAACATCCCCGCAGATAGATGGATAATTACCATGAATTGCTTGTTCTAGATTTGACGTCCTTTTTCTTCTCGGAAAATGAACTCATGCCAAGTTCACTCATGACTTTTATACTGTACCAGTGTGCCTACTCGAATTATGGCCATATAATCCTTTCTGCTTATATTTTGTGCTTGCATCACTTTACCATTAACTGTTTCTGGAAAGGTGTGCTTTTAATTCAAGGTTTAGGTGTCTACTTTTATATATAAGGAAAAAGGGGCAGTTGCAAGGGTCTGAAATGTTGTGATTTTCATACGCAGAAAATGAAAGTACTTGATGAACTGAGAACAAAGATGCCTTTAGTTTCATATTATAAGTCCCGTAGTTCCGGAGATGAAACTTTTGCCCAAAATACATTTATTTAAATGGGAATTCCACGTAGTGGCGTCACTACGCACACGATGTTTTTACAACTTTACACTTGTGTATCTCCAAAACCGGGACACTTGGGAAAAAACCAAAGGCACCATTGTTCTCAGCTCATCAAGCGCCTTCACTTCCTTTACAAAAACACAACATTTCAGACCCTTGTAACTGCCCCATTATGCAACTACATATGTAGTTTTATTTTTCTATCGGTAGATTGGTCACGCGGTCACGTGATAATCAAAGTCTTTACCCTTACTCGACGCTGTGGTGAGAACGGTTTGTTCATCTTCTTTTTCTTCCCAACCTACAAAATGGAGCTGTTGCAATTTTTTGCTGCAGGCTTAGTAATAACTTATTTGGATGTAAAACCCTGCACCTAAACCTAAAAAATTAGGAAATCCACTCCCGATTTTATCAAATGCTTTCAAACGCGAGATTTTAATGGTGGTGCGGTGGTTGATTATAAGCTAAAACTCTGTAAAGATAACAAAAAGCGTACCAAAAATAGCAATGGGGGGGGGAGGGTTTCACCCCTTTATCCACGATTAATAAGCCTGTAAGAAAATTTGCAACAACTCCATTATGCTTGTGATATATCCACTGAATCAGGCCGTATTTTTGTATTCATACACTCAATTTTCTCCAAAAAAAACCCAAGCTCCAATCTGTATGATGAACCTTGGGTTTCAGGAGAACTTTAAAGCAGGAGAACTTTTACCTTTAAGCTTCAAACTGGAGGCAAAATAGAGGAAAAATTTTAAGAGTTTGTTTGTTTTTTTTTCTTTCATTTTTTGAGTCCTATCTTGCGTAGCCTGAAAAAAACAACACACTAACAAAGAATTGGAACCAGGTACAGCTATACGCCCGACGGGTTGTGCTTTTCATCAAAAACATGGGGCCCGACGGGGGAAGGGGGCAGGGAAGCACTTGCCCCCCCCCCCTCTGGAATTCAAAACAGTCAATTTCATGAAGAAAAATGAAAGGACAAAAAAATGAAATATGGAACCAGGAATTATGCACGTTTTGTGCTTTTCATCAAAAACATGGGCGCCCAGGGGGGGGGGGGCAAGGGGGGCACATGGGTGCAAATGTGCCGATCTAGCGATCCGCGGATCGCGTGAAAAGCAAATTTTGAAAGTGAGGAAATTTGTCCATTTTTTTTTCTTTTTTTTTTCTTTTTTTAATAATGGCAATGAGGATTTCCAGGAACATACGGAAAGGAAAATAGGTTATTTTGCGAAAATAGGTTTGTTGAAGTGTTAAATATCCAAAAAAAAAGTCATCCTACTTAAATTTTTCTGAGGAATTTAAAAATTGGAGGAAATATAGCTGACGCGTGAAACTTCCGAAGTTTTGGAACATTTTGCACCCCTGGGGGGGAAGGGGGGAAGGCACTGCCCCCCCCCCCCTGGAATTCAAAACAGTCAAAATTTCACGAAGAAAAATGAAAGGACCAAAAGAAAATGAAATATGGATCTAAGGAATATTATAGTTGACGAACTTTATTATTAGTTTATGTTGTAATTTAACTCATATTTTGCAAGGAATAGTAGAATTATACATTTACTTACCATTATTATCGTCTGTTGTCCGTGTTTCATAATATCAAACACGTCAAAATTATTATTATTATTTAGATACACCTAAAATGGCTTAATAATTGTGCACTATTTGTATGAAGAAAAGAAGGGGGAAAAAAAAAAAAATCTTCCTTTTTCCTCGGGGGGGGGGGGGGGGGGGGGTCCCCCTAGACCTTCCATTGGGGTTTCAAAAATTTTGCCCCCCCCCCCCCCCCTTGGAAATTTTTCTGCGGGCGCCCATGATCAAAAACATGCGGCAGAAAGGGAAAGCTGAGAGAGGTAGCAGCCACAGTTGAGTTCCGAGTACAATATTTAAGTTTCGTTTTTGTTCATTATTTATTTATTTATTTATTTATTTATTTATTTATTTTTCATTGTCCTTGAGTGTTGTTGGATTGTTATATTCTTCCTTTTTCTAACTTTAAGGATTTTTTTGTTTTCTTTCAAAGTCACGAGCCTGTTCAAGAGACGTTTACGAATGGAATCGCGAAACTATAAACCCACGGCCAAGAGCAAGAAGAAGAGGGGGGAGAAGGGGGTAGAAGGACGAAGGACGAAGGGTGGTTGGAGACAGGAGACAGGCATATAATCAAAATACAATTAACATCATTGATTACTTTATAGCGTGAGCGAGAATCTGCGAGCTGGTCGCTCGATCGGTGGGGACTAGGTGGGTTGGGGTGGGGTTGGGGGGTACTGAAAAATTCCGCCTATCACGGCCGCATGCTAGCGTGGGGTTGAACCCCCTTGCCTTTACCTCATTGCCAAACCACTCGCCGTTAAAGCAAGTTAAATTTTTTTTTTTTTTTTTTTTTTTTTTTTTTTTTTTTTTTTTAATTTTCCTTCATTTTAATTTGGCTTAAAAACATTCCTTTTGCATCTAATTTAGCTAATTTCGATATACTTTTTTCTATATAATTTTTGAATGTAATTTACTCTCTTTACCAACCCAAGTTTACCAAGGGTGCCAAAAAGGTATCCGTATGGGTTTTTTACCTTTTTTTCCGTGTATGACTAATTTACCGAAGGTATGCTCACAAAAGGGTTCTTGCAACAGGGGATAGAAAAAACCTGTAAAAATGACGATGAGTAAACAAAAAATCACGAAATTCACTCTGAAAATTGGGCTTAATGTCGGAGAGATGCTGGTATCATGGGAGATTCTTATCTAAATTGAGACGTATCTCTGCGTTTGTTTCCGTGCAGAAAGTAACAAATCAGACAGGAATCTCGTATGATACCTGCGATGTCCCGCCGTAACGATCTTGTCGTTAAAGCAGTTATGTGAATATAATACTGAATTTTAGACTTTTTTAGTGTGATTTTCGTGATTTTCGCTGGTTTCCACTAGAGTCCCTTGATGGAAATATTGTATAGGGAGTACCAACACGAGCTCAACGAGTTGTGATTGGTCGTTGGTTTTAGGCTCTCACGGAGTCGAGCAGGAGTCGACGAAACAAGGCCCCCGAAAGGGCTTCCATCGGACCGAATGCCGGAAATCCGCCTGTCCACCACTGGTCCATGCAAATTTTCTTTTTCAGGATCGATCAATCGATCCTGTCAATGATAAAGCGTCGTGGGTAACTCTATCGAATATTCCATCAAGTGGACCTGTTCCACTCAGATTGGACTAACTCAATTGTCGCAGGAAAATTTAAAGAGCCCATTCGATAACTTTAATGTGGCCACCTAAGGATCTATTCCTGGTTTATAAAGCTGTCGTGTCGGTACTATCGATACAATAATGTACCATCTTAAAATTGTCTTCGTTATCCACAATTTAAAAAATTTTGATATTTTAAAAAAAAATTGCCCCCGGGCAGGGGAAAATCTATTAAAACCCCCCATTTCGATTATTCTTAAAAATTCCCTAAGGACATTTGTTGGTTTAAATATGAAGACTGCGGGTACTTTGGTACTATCGACACCAAAAGAATGTACCATCTTCAAAAATTTCCTGCGTTGATCCAAACTTGACCATTTCAAAACTTTTGATATTTAAAAAAAAAATTCTTTTGCCATCTACAGAAGGTACTTTGATGGAAATTATTCTTTTATTATCGTATTCCCTAAAAATTTGTAAACATTTCGCTAAACATTTTGATAGTTTTACATGAAATCTCAACATCTACTGCAACATGACAAAACTTAATCAGGGGCGGGTCCACCTTGTGAACATAAAAATCCCGGGAAAAAGCATTTACGAAATTCCAAGGTTTGATAAGTTTTGTAGGTCTTGGATCGGAATTTACGCAGATTCGTAGGTCGTTTCGGCGATGCCCGATTCGTAAAACCCGATAGACATTTCTACAAAACGTTACCTAAAATCTTTTTTGGCGTGGGGGCCCCTGGGTACAACAATAAACATCGGAACTTTCTTAGGGCCACTCAAAAATTTTTTGCACTGCAAAAAAGAGATTTAGAAAAAGGATCGAATTGGCAACGTCGCTTTTTCGTGGGCCGTCCTTGCGTCAACTCGCATAGCATTATTCGATCGGATATGCATTAAAGCGAACAGTTGCGTGCCATCCTCGTCTTCAGCGAACGGATTTAAATGAATCATTGATTCATCTTGTAATATTACACCCAGTATTAGTAAAGTTATTTACCCACGCTCACTTTTACTCCGTCGAGCTTTATTCCTGCAGTTCAAACAAATACATGAGTCTGGCTGAACTGCCACGCTGCTTACAGGTCGAGAAATCTGAGAGATTTGTTTTTATTTATTTTTTTTTCTCTCCCTCCTCTTTCAAAATTTTAAAGGAAAGTGGGTCTGTTGCAAACTTTTTCCGTTATGGAGATTTGATACCTCTGAAAAATCACAACTCAAACATCGGAAAGTCTAAAACTCCACTTCCCAAAGTCCAAAGTCATTCAAACTCCTTTGTCAGGCTAGACCGCCGTCGAGAAATCAGAGAGAAGTTTCTCTCTCTCTCTCTCTCTCTCTCTCTCTCTCTCTCTCTCTCTTTGGTTCTCTCTCTCTCTCTCTCTCTCTCTCTTTCGTTCTCTCTCTCTCTTTCGTTCTCTCTCTCTCTCTCTCTTCTTCTCTCTCTTTCTCTTTCGAAATTCAAGGGGACATTGGTCTATCGCAAACTTTTGCCACCTCGTTATAGAGGTTAAATTTCTCTGAAAAATCTCAATTCAAGCATCGGAAAATCTCAAAGTTCGTTCCCAAACTCAAAAAATACGTTTGACAAAATTCAAATATTGAGGTCTTACGAGCCGGTCACTATGGATCTCAGATGAATAATGATTTCTCTATAAAAAAAAAAAAAAAAAAAAGGGCTTGACTAATTGTAAGTGGATGAAACATGAAGATTCAAAAGTTTCTTTTATGTTCGATAATTGGCTCTAAGCTTTCTTTATGATAAGTCAAGTTTAGTTTGACCACTTTGTAATCCTTCAGATCTTTAATAGTTAAAACTAAAAAAATAACCTAAAGTTAGTTTATTAAAAAATAAACCTAAGTAAGCCCCATTAACCATGGTCTGAAATTGTGCGGTGTAATCTAATGCCTGCCATTTAGATCCCTTCAAATATTATGAGGTGGCTATAAACAGCGTAGACCTTGCTCTGAAAACTGACCGACAATTTCGATTGTTTGTGGTACAGAGTGTTCCAGTTTGGACGTCTAACGAGACGGTAAAAACTTGTACTTCGGAGCCTATTGTTGTTTCTAGCTTGACCTGACCTTTATAGTTTCAGAACCAAGAATAAAGTTGAGCTTCATTAGTTGAAAACAGGGCATTAATCCATAGTAGTTTAAAAAAAAAGTGTTTGAATAAGAAGCTCTTGATCCTAATTTGAAATCATCAAACTGTATTGAATTTTAGTCGTCCAAAAATCACAACCGTCCTTTATCATGTGTGCGATGCCCTGTACAAAAATATCCTCTACAATTGTTTTTATTAGTATGTACACACATACCATCAAAGCGAGGTGTCCGAAGTAAAGTCCAAAGTTCTTGACCTCACTGCTAGCGACGGAGAGCCTCGGCTCTCGGTCTAGATGGGTTTTTAATCGTTTTTCTCCGCGCCACCATAAACTCTTGTCTATGTGTGTGTCAATTGAGCAACCATTTTTAACAATGTTTTCTTCCTTTTTTCTCCCCCCCCTCTCTCTCTCTCTCTCTCTCGCTCTCTCTTTCTCTCTGATCCATTCCTTCTCCTCTGTTCCTATCTCTTTCATTCATCCTTTGACCTCTGATTTGTCTTTTGCCCTCTAAATTAACTACTCACGTGTTGCAGAAACGAAGGAGCTTATTTTTTTAAATGAATTGTTTCCTATTTCACAACTAATAATTTTGTGGTCTCGAAAAGCCTTAAGTTAAGGTCGGCCACTCACTGCGGTAGGAGGTAAATATAATCTACTTATTTTCCATTCATAACGAGGTTTTAATTTACCTACTTTTGAATTACTTAGTGAGAGGTACCGACAAAATATGAGCTGAAGAGTTAAAGTGCCCATTGTTTAAATTAGGCGATAAGCTCACCGCATGATACTTATTTATATCACATCTACACAGAAGAACTTTTTTGTTTTATTTTTATTTTTTTCCTAACATATTAAGGTTGGCAAAACTCCGTTTATTGGTTCCTCGTAAGGTTTGGTCTCTGACAATGGCGGATCCAGAAAATTTTTCTGGGGGGGGGAGCACGCCTGTGAAATTTTGAAATTTGAAGCGTCGATGGAAGCAATTTCGGGCCATTTTCTATTGAAAAAAGCAACATTTTAGGCTTTTAGGGGGGGCACGTGCCCCCGTGCCCCTTCCGTGGATCCGCCACTGGTCTCTGAAGCGATTTCATTAAGTCCAACTCCCAAACATGGATATTTGACGGATAAAACTCATGATACTAATTGAATGTTCTGAGACCACCACTGCTGCAATATGAAGCGTGCTATCCCATAGATTTCAACCTGCAAAACCCAATAACACGTACTAGGAACAGTCTAAAATCACTCCAGAAATCGTAAATGCTTTTTTAAATCCAAAAATTCAAAAAGCGCGCTCGCCTGTTTCATCTTCTCTCAGTCTCCTTCCTCTAATCACAAAATCATCAAAATCTTCACCATAACAAACTCTTTAAATCCCCTCGAAACTAGCATGAAATTAAATGCCGAAAGTTTTATGAGGACACTTTTTTTTATTTTTCTATTTGATTTGATTTTTTTTTTATTATTAATCTAAAGACTTGATGGTATTTGATTAACGAAATCGAAACAAATTGCATTTTGAACGAGTACTTATACAGGGTGTGGCAGACCACCCGTCCACTATCTTTATCTCAAAAACGGCCGAAAATTGAGCTTCGGGGGCAAAACTTTCATAGGGTATATCGACCCCAAGGAATCCAATGAAAATATTTTCAGCCCCCAAAACCACCCCTTGGGGGTTATTTAGGGGGTGGGTACCCCCCTAAATAACCCCATAATTGAAATTTCATAATTGAAATTTAGGGGTGCCTTTTTGGGAAACCCAACTACCCCTAAATTTCAATCGGCCGTAACTTTGGATTGAAAAGTCGGTTTGACTTGCGGTTTGAACCATTATTTTTCTCTTTTTGAGACCCTTTTAGCCATGTATCGTTCAATTTTGGATCATTTTTCTGAAGGTCCCCCCTTGAGCCCCCTAACCTTAAAACGGCCGCCATTTTGGAAGGGGGTTGTTTTGACGACTTTTGGGGGGTATCACTTTTTTCGTCTCTGAAAGACCTTTCAAATGATGTATCACAAGCCATACCTTTACATTTGAAAATTTTTACGTAGGGCCCCCCGAAGCCCCAAAATTTTGGGGTGAGGGGACCTTGTACCCTTTTTCACAAAAAATAGGCATGTGATACATCAAAAGAAAGCCCTTGGTCTGCCCTTTCAGAAACTTCTTAGTTTTTTGAAATCCAATGATTTGGAGGGTCACAGCGGTCAATCAAAGATTACCCCTAAATTTTTTGAAAACCACCCCTAACTCAAAAAAGGGTGGTTTTTAGAAAAAAAACTAAGGGATAAAAAAGTTTTATTTTTTTATTCTGTATTAGATTCCAATGTCAAAACATACCCTTTCTATTTGATTTTTTCGAGATACGGGTACCCACCCCCCTAAATAACCCCCCAAGGGGTGGTTTTGGGGGGCTGAAAATATTTTCATTGGATTCCTTGGGGTCGATATGCCCTATGAAAGTTTTGCCCCCGAAGCTCAATTTTCGGCCGTTTTTGAGATAAAGATAGTGGACGAGTGGTCTGCCACACCCTGTATAAACTGTTTCATACGCCTTTTTACCGACTATAGTTCCTCTTGCCTGCAAATTTTCATGAATGGGTCCGTTGCTAACTTTTGCTACAGCGTTATGGAGAGTTGATTTCAGCGCATCGGAAAAGTTCGAAACCCCACTCAGAAACTCAATAAATACGTCTAGCAAAATTACAAGATGACGGTTGAATGTGGGTAACAACCGAGAAGTCCCTCCTGATCGCATATTTCTATGGGTGAGATAAGTGGCTCATATTAGATTGATAAAGCGAAAATTAGATAGATTTCTCCCATTGTCACCTGGTCGACTGCTATCTTGTAATTTTGTTAAACGCATTTATTTAGATTGCGAAAGTGCGGATTTTGGAACTTAACTGACAATTTTAAGGTCATTTTCAAGTAATTTTACATAGGCGTTATGGAGTGTTGATTTTTAGGTAAAATCACGGGGAAATAGCGTCGAGAGCAGCAGAAAGTTTCCAAACCAACTCACGAACTCAATAAATACGTTTGGCAAAATTACAAGGTGGTGGTTGCGGATAACAATGCACACTGGGCCACAGACTACCGTTTGACGGGAATAATTCATATCTCTGTTAATATTCGACGGATTTGAATGAAAATTGGTGTTGAGGGGTTTTTTGGGTCGCTCTTTTCATTTCTGATGTCAAAAAAATTTCAAAACTGACTTTACGATAGGTTTCTGAGAATGTAAATTTTCTGACGAAAGCATTTTATGCGTCAGACGACT
This sequence comes from Trialeurodes vaporariorum, assembly GCA_011764245.1. Taxonomy (NCBI): domain Eukaryota; kingdom Metazoa; phylum Arthropoda; class Insecta; order Hemiptera; family Aleyrodidae; genus Trialeurodes; species Trialeurodes vaporariorum. The sequence goes on along the minus strand of VMOF01000369.1, from coordinate 5,166,915 downwards.
CGGGTCCTAAACCCACTGAGACGATGATTTCGACAATAATTTTGGTGAAAAGAGGATGTTTTGACGAGAATTTTGGTGCAAAAAACGCCGAAAAATGTCAAAAACTGCAAGTTTTACATAAGTTTGAAATTTGCTGTCAAAAATCTATACTTTTCAGAAAAATAATGATTAAAGTCTTAAAATTTTTTTAAACAGTTCGATGAGTTAATATGGTACTATATATCTTAAATTACATAAATTCCAAACTTGCTCGATTACATAGAATCTTTTGTAATTTTGTTTAAAATATAGCCTCGTTTTTAAACGTAGTACATTTTATACTCCGCACTTTTTACTAACATGAGCGGAGACAGAAATTTTGGGGCAACTGTGGATTCTTCTGATTTGAATGTTTGAGAAACGATCGATTTGGAATGATGCCATGACCCCTCAAGACTCGATTTTTTCTCATGCATTCAAATGGAAAGAATTCACAGTTGCCAAATTGCTGGCTCGGCCCATGGTTCCTAATATGTCCATCTGAAATTCAGATCAAAAGTTGCGTGACGACGTTCAAAAACGCGACGTTTTGACGCGAGAAAATGAAGAAAAAATGCAAAGTAGGCGTTTGGGCAATAACTAAAAACTATTGATATTAATCAAGAAGCAAAACAATTAAGGAACAAAAAGTGCACAGTTAAGAAAAAGAATCACCAAAATTAGGTGAAAAAAAAAAAAAAAAAAAAAAAAAAAAAAAAAAAAAAAAATTAAATACTTTCTTCATTTTTTTTAACTTTGGAACTTTTGTGTTTTCAGATTAGTCCCTATTTTAAAGGAGGAGCTAGTAGAAAAAAAAAAAAAAAAAAGTTGTAAAGCATAAAGTTTAGCTGTATAAGATCCATAAAAGAGAGAAAGGGGCGAAAAAAATGAGAAAAAAAAAGCACTTCGATTCGAACTCATGACATGTATTAATGTATTGTTGTGGTATGAGTTGCTGACGCCTCAATTTAACTGAGTTATGTAAGTTCACTCAGTGATGGATTTCAGAACATTTTTCTGGGGAGGGATGCCTGAGTAATTTTAAAATTTGAAGCATCGGGGGAAAGCAATTTCGGGCTTCTTTCTGCCAAAAAAAGGGCAACATTTGAGGCTTCGGGGAGGGGGGGGCTGGCCCTCTTTGGATCCGCCATTGAGTACGCTAAAAACGACTACAATAGCTAAAATCAGGTGTATGACAACGATATGTCTTTTATTTAATCGGAAATCGTTCCGTTTTCATGTTAAGAAATATTCAAACGTTTTGAGCGATATGGCAACAATGGAGAAACAATAATCGAAAAAAATACGGCACATCAAGAAAATGGATGAAAAAATAAACATAGTACCATTGTATCCCAATTTGCAAGGTTAAAAAAACGTGAGAGAAAAAAATGTGATTCGCAATTTTTTTGTTCATTTTTTGGGTTTTTTAATTGTTCCATTTTTTACCTAACTTTACTTTGTTAGTTTAAACCCCACGGCCACAGCTGCAAACCGCTGCAGCCAAACTCATATGGATTTTGTTCTCCAAGATCTGAGGAACAAACCTGTGGCCACAGAATTAATTCGTTCACATTCGAAAAAAGATACGAACTGTTTTCTCTTAGTTTGAAGATGCTGATTTCAGGAAAAATAGCCATTTGATCTTTTGACTATATTGCTTCTTAAATCTTTACTGATGCATTAAAAATTTAAAACTGGTGTGCTTAAATGAATCCTTACCTTTTTTTAAAACTGGCATGGTGTCGTTTGTTTCATTCCAAAATTTTTTGAACCGGGATAAAAAACGGTTGAACATTTGAGTGTCGCGGTGAGAACAGCAAGCTCGTCAGATAGCATTACAAAAGTTCGACGAGGGACGCATGTTCACACTCTCGCATACTCACCGTGCATGACCTATTGTCAAAGATGTTGCCGTTTTCGGACGCTATTATGAGTTTTACTTTGAGATTATAACCTTAAAATACCAAAAATAACACTTCGAAAAATGACATTATTCGCGTGAAACGGTAGTCTGTGGCCCAGTGTGCAATGGGGAAGTCCCCCTGATTGTACCCTTTCTATAATCTATAGATATGAGAAAAGTGAAAGTAAAGTGCAACATAAAAACCCCACATAGATAGGTAAAGCAAAATTAGATAGATCTCTCCCATTGTCAAAATGATCATTCGACTGCTATCTTGTAATTTGGGTTTTACTCAATTTATTCATATTGTGAGTAGATTTTGGAACTTACTGAAATTTCAACGTCATTTTCAAGTGATTTTACATAGGGAAACACCCCCTTTATAACGCTGTAGTAAAAGTTTGCAACAGACCCATTTCCTTTAAATGAGACGTTTTTCCCACTTCCGTGTCGGTACATACGCGTGTATTATAAAATCAAAGCATATGAATGTGGCAAACTATAAGTATTTGTGGGAAAGTGCGTGTTGCACTGAGCCCGTATAAACTTTCGAAAATAACCTATCTCTGTTGGGTTTTTTTTCCCCTTTTTCCCATACGATGTACCGTTCGAGGAATTTTTTGATGATTCATTCTATCTAATGGTGATTGACGCGAAGTTTCTTGAAGATTACGAGAGAAAGCCTAAACGATTAGGAAAAGAAGACGCGGGGGGGGGGGGGGGGGGGGGGGGGGGGGGGGGAAATTTTTAAATCAAAGTTCGCTGCTTGCCGTTGGAACGACAAGTTTTTTTTTATGTGTGATGCAGCAGCCTGATGGCTCTGCAGTACATCGTTTCCTAGTTGCAAAACCTCCCTGAAAGTCTTTTAATCGCGTCGTGTCGATTTCTCTACATCAGCAGAATTGAGTGTTCACACACGTTACTGCTATAGACGGTGTGACTTCCGTAATGCAATGTTGCCAGTTTTGGGGTAGTTTTCCGATTTTTTCCATTTGGGCTTAATGTAAAAGTCAAAAATTCATGGGGGAAAATCAGGCAATACTGTTCGTATGGATTTGATTGTGGGTTTGATTCCGTTGGATTTCGTGATTTAAAAATCTTTTAGGAGCGCAACAAGAAGTTCTCCATCTCTCTCTTTTCTCAAATGCGCAGGCAAAGCGTATTGCATATCCTAACGGAAAAAGGGGGAAAAGCAAAAGCATAAACACAGGGTTAGGATATTTTTAAAACAAAACGCACCCGATGAAATGAGTTGGATTATATCATGTGAATTGCGTATTGCATAACTTAGCACTGTCTCTTTATGCATTTTTTTTTTCTGTTTGGGTATGCAATTTGCAACAAACTTGATAAAATGGTTCAATGGGGCAGTTGCAAGGGTCTGAAAAGTTATGTTTTTTATAAAGAAAATAAAAGTACGAGATGAGCTGAGAACAGAGATATATGCCTTTGGTTTCTCATTAAAACCAATTTGTTTCCCAAGATGAGATTTTGGCCCTAAATTCATTGTTTTAAATAGGAACTCCGCGTAGGGACGTCACTACGCACACGATCTTTTGCAACTGAACACCTGTGTGTGTCCAAAACCGGGACCCTTTGGAAAAAACCGAAGGCACTATAGTTCTCAGCTCATCAAGTACTATCATCTTCTTTATAAAAAACACAACAATTTCCCGACCCCTTTCTACTGTCCCATTAGTTTAAAAATTAGTAGATTCCCTGGAAATTTTGGGAAAAAAAAAAAAAAAAAAAAGACTTGCCCACAAAATCGGAAAGACCTGAAAAATGATAAAAAAACACAACATTTCTGACCCTTGCAACACTGCTCCATTGTTTCGGTACGTTGTGTATTGCATATTGCCTAACCCATTCCCTGCATTTATCATCACTCGTACATTAAAATATAGATTCTCCAAGGACAGCCACGAACCTGTTGAGTGTTGAGTCTGTGGCGCACCCGCTATAAAATTGAATTAGCTCTCCAAACCAATTAGCTTTTCAATCCACATATTATCAATGTTATCGTATTTCTACAAGCTTCAAGGGTCAAATCCCCGCTTCACAGGGCCTTACAGGGCCTCGGGAGTTTTATTGCTCTCATCTGGATTCGCCTTAGAGTGAGTATGATTCAAAGGAATTATACTGATACTAGAGGCCGGTGGCCGCTTCGCGGCCAAGCGTTCCGTTTCGCGTCTTGCGCGTGATTTTGTTTATTCGAGCTAAGACTTTGACTTGATATCCACTCCCTAACTCCGTTTGCTATTCGCCCATCTAATCCTGCTCCAAAAGGGACGAAATCTAAAAACTTACTCTATTATTCCTGCAATACTAAAGTGGTATTTTCTCATGTACACCAAATGTTTAGAAAACAGGAGTCATCTTTTGGAAGGGGCATAAATAGCATAACCCCCGTCCCCCCCCCCCCTTGCATGAAACTTAACCTTTTAGGGGTGGTCGTTCTCAAGAGGGCCCGATCCAAAACCGTAAATTTTTTTTTGGCGCTCATGGAGCCGCCGAAACCCTTAGAATCGGCGATTTGGATGCACCGTATTAGCGCATGTGGTTATACGATTTAGAACAGTACAGAGAAAAAAAGGGGAAGGAGAGAAAGAGATAGCGAGAGTGAAAAACCATGCTTTCACAAAAAAATGAGAAGTTGGGGGTAAGAAAACAAATACGCATGACCGAGATCGCACACCTACGATAACCTTTCGTTGAACTGACATGACAATAAGACATTGCGTTTTAGTAGGTAAATCAAAAATCTTTTAAAAAAATGGAAAAGAAATTTGCGGGGGAAAAAGTATGCCTTTTTCAACACCCCTTTTATTAACGACAATAATTTTTAAAAAAAGTTGGCTCGGAAATTCAAGCAAACTTCTTTTAAACATTTTAATTTTTTAAGCTTTTTGGACGTGAGGTCATTTAAAACCCCCTATTATTTGGGGTCATTCTTTCAGCGCTTTTTGACAATTGATGCTCAATGCTAAAAATATGTCTCTCCATAAGTTTTTTAAAATTAGAGTGAGATAGCAGTACATGCGGGGGTTACGTGAGACCAAGAAAACAGTTTGTCTTTTTTGGAACGCTCATCACCAAGTCAGCACTAAATCAGTCTATTTCGAAAAAGAAAAAAAAAAACGCCTTCTTTTAAATTTGACAACTTTGACTCCACAGATTAAAAAAAAACAGGTGTATACAATCAAATGAATCGTTAAAAACTACAAAAATCCCCAAAGAAATCTAACGTTTTTTTTTTTTTTTTTTTTTTTTTTTTTTTTTTTTAAATTTGAAAAAAACAGACCTTATAAAAACATCATACCTCACCGAAATGCGAACTAATACGAAACAGCTCAAATCGCCAACTTTGAAAGAGGATGGTAACAATTTTCTGGGTCCGTTGGACCCGTTGGTAGTATTTTTAGAAAATCACGTATACATTCAAAGTAAAAAACACATTTTCAACAGGAAACCAATTATTTTCATTACTCATAATATTCGAGAGCATATTTTTGAAAGAGAAGAATAACCATCGTCTCAACTCATCATCACTAATAGTTTGGTTTCTTTAAAAATTCTCGAAACCTACCCCAAAATTTTGCTGGGTTCAATCGAGATATCAATTCAACGCACCGATCTCAACAAAGTCATCTCTAGTTGATTGTACCATTCTATAATCTGCGTTTAATACATATGATAAGTATCGAAGCTCTATTTCGAGAAGTTTAAGCAACCTCGTCGAGCCATCAATCAATGACTGTACAGTGCTGCCAGATTTGACATAAAATATACACATTTTACATTAAGTCTCAAGTGCCTGAATTTTTTACACACATCTAGCAGCACTGTGACTGCCCCATTGTTTACATCTACGTAAAATCATGTGATAAAAGTCGAAGCTATACATCGATATCATACGAAGTGACTTCATTGAAGTCGCTTTAAAAATGTTTCCCTATCCCCGAATGTGTCCTTCCCAACGACCTCTATATTAGACCGGCGAACGAATACGAACCGCGTAACCCGCAAGAAGAAATTTGGGTTAGAATAGAGGTGCTTGGCCGGATAGGAGCACCTCTGTTTACACGTATTTTTATGAAGATGTTCTCTTCCGTTTTTCCTTCTAAAACTCCTAATTTTACACGGTTTTTGCTTTTCTTGGTCTTAATAGAAGGAGGATAGCTTGGGCTTTGACCTCCGCCCTACCGGGCCCGGGTAACGTTTTTTCGAAAATATAGGGAAAAATATAAGTCGTTGAAGTGGACCCCTTGGTTGCTCTGAAGACCTTGCAAATCACGTTCGCCTGTTTACGACGATTCAATCGGGCTACAAATCGGCTTTTAGTCTTTTTTTGAGTCTACTCCTTCACTCTCAGCCCTTTTTAGTGCTAGATTCTTCAAAATCCGAAAATTTTTAGTGGCTGAGGAGGTAATTTTCTATACTGTGTAGTGTGTACCAGTAAACCCTCCTTGTTAGAGTTCGTAGTTACTTAACTTGAGTTCGTAAATTTTTGTACATTCCCTTCCGGATGATTTTTTATTCCCAATATGTTTTATCAAACTGCGCCATCATCGGGGTTTTTAAATATTTTGGGGAAACCCGCCGCCTAAACCAAGAGTCGGAGAAAAAGAAACGAAGGGTTCTTTCTCTCCATGAGTCCTTCGGGGTGATTTCACCGAACCCCCATAAGCCAAAGATCAAAAGGAAGTAACCGAAGGTTTTTCGCACTCGCAGTGCTTACGGGGAAAAAAATTTGGGAAATGGACCGAAACCGCCATAAAGCAAAGAGTGCGGAAGAAACCTTAAAGGGGGGGTCTCTCTCTCGACTCGAGTCCTACGGGAACACTTGGGGAAACGGACCGAACCGCCAAAACGCAATGAGTGCGAAAAAGAAACTTAAACGCGAGGGGCTCTCTCTCCACTCGCAGTCCTTACGGGAACACTTTGGGAAAAGGACCGAACCGCCATAAACCTTGAAACGCGAGAGGTTTTCTCTCCCCCGCAGCGCTTACGGGAATATTTGGGGGAAAAGGACCCAACCGCATAAGACGCAATGAGTGCAGAAAAACCTGAAAAGGAGAGTCTCTCTGCACTCGCAGTCGCTTACGGGAATATTTTGGGGAAAAGGACCCAACGCATAAGACGGAATGAGTGCGAGAAGAAACCTGAAACGCGAGAGTCTCTCTCGCACTCGCAGTTGCTTACGGGAAACTTTTAGAAACGGACCGAACCCCATAAGACGCAATGAGTGCAAAAGAGAAACCTTGAAACGCGAGAGGTCTCTCTCTCCACTCGCAGTCCTTACGGGGAAATTTGGGAAACGGACCGAACGCCAAAGACGAATGAGTGCGAGAGAAACCCTTTAAACGCGAGAGGTCTCTCTCTCGCACTCGAGTGCTTACGGGAATATTATGGGGAAAAGGGCCGAACCGCCATAAGACCAATGAGTGCGAGAGAGAAACCTTGAACGGAGAGGTCTCTCTCTCGCACTCGCAGTCCTTACGGGAATATTATGGGGAAAAGGACCGAACCGCCATAAGACGCAATGAGTGCGAAGAAAACCTTGAAACGCGAGAGGTCTCTCTCTCGCACCCGCAGGGCTTACGGGAATATTTGGGAAACGACCGAACCCCATAAGACGCAATGAGTGCAAAAGAGAAACCTTGAAACAAGAAAGGGCTCTCTCTCGCAATCGCAGTCCTTACGGGAAATTTGGGAAACGGAAACGAACCGCCATAAGACGCAATGAGTGCAGAAGAAACCTTGAAACGCGAGAGGCCCCCTCTCTCGCACTCGCAGTCGCTTACGGGAAATTTTTGGGGGAAAGGACCCAACCGCCTAAGACGCAATGAGTGGAGAAAGAAACCTTGAAAAGCGAAGTCTCTCTCTCGCACTCGCAGTTGCTTACGGGAATATTTTGGGAAAAGGCCCAACCGCAAAAAGACCAATGAGTGCAGAAAGAAACCTTGAAACGCGAGAGTCTCTCTCTCGCACTCGCAGTTGCTTACGGGAATATTTTGGGAAACGGACCAACCGCCATAAGACGCAATAGTGGAGAGAGAAACCTTGAAACGCGAGAAGTCTCTCTCTCGCACTCGCAGTGCTTACGGAATATTTGGGAAACGGCCGGACCCCATAAGACGCAATGAGTGCGAGAGAGAAACCTTGAACGCGAGAGGTCTCTCTCTCGCACTCGCAGTCCTTACGGGATATTATGGGAAACGGACCGAACCGCCATAAGACGCAATGAGTGCAAAAGAGAAACCTTGAAACGCGAGGTCTCTCTCTCGCACTCGCGTCGCTTACGGGAATATTATGGGAAACGGACCGAACCGCCATAAGACGCCATGAGTGCGAGAGGAAACCTTGAAACGCGAGAAGTCTCTCTCTCGCACTCGCAGTTCTTTCGGGAATATTTGGGAAACGGACCGAACCCCATAAGACGCAATGAGTGCGAGAGAGAAACCTTGAAAGGAGAAGTCTCTCTCTCGCACTCGCAGTCGTTTCGGGGAAAATTATGGGAAAGGACCGAACCGCCATAAGACGCAATGAGTGCAGAGAGAAACCTTGAAACGCGAGAAGTCTTCTCTCGCACTCGCAGTCGCTTACGGGAATTTATGGGAAACGGCCCAACCGCCATAAGACGCAATGAGTGGAGAGAAAACCCTTTAAAGCGAGAGGTCTCTCTCTCGCACCCGCAGGCCTTACGGGAACACTTGGGAAACGGACCAACCGCCCTAAGACGCAATGAGTGCGAGAGAGAAACCTTTAAACGAGAGGTCTCTCTCTCGCACTCGCAGTCCTTACGGGGAAAATTTGGGGAAAAGGACCGAACCGCCATAAGAGCAATGAGTGCGAGAGAGAAACCTTGAAAAGCAAAGGGGCTCTCTCTCGCACTCCCGTCGCTTACGGGAAATTTGGGAAACGGACCGAACCGCCATAAGACGCAATGAGTGCGAGAGAGAAACTTGAAACGCGAGAGGTCTCTCTCTCGCACTCGCAGTCGCTTACGGGGAAAATTTTTGGGGAAAAGGACCCAACCGCCATAAGACGCAATGAGTGCGAGAAGAAACCCTTAAAGCGAGAGTCTCTCTCTCGCACTCGCAGTCCTTACGGGAAATTTTTGGGGAAAAGGACCCAACCGCCTAAGACGCAATGAGTGGAAGGGGAAACCTTGAAACGCGAGAGGGCTCTCTCTCGCCTCGCATCCTTCGGTTTATGGGCGGCCCCCCCAAAGCGAAGAGTGCGAGAGAGAAACCTTCGTAAGGTTCTCCTGCACTCGCGTCCCTTTGGGCCTTGGGGCGGCCAACCCCTAAGACGCGAGTGCGAGAGAGAAACCTTGGGCAAGGTTCTCTCTCGCACTCCCTCGCTTAGGGTTTTGGCGGCCAAAGCCTTTAAACGAATGAGTGCGAGGAGAAACCTTCCTCTCCTTCAAAGGGTTTTTCTCTTGCACTCATTGCGTCTTATGGGGTTCGGTCCGTTTCCCAAAGTGTTCCCTAAGGACTGCGAGTGGGGAGAGAGACCCTCTCGTTTTTTGGTTTTCCTTGCACTCATTGCGTCTTATGGGGTTCGGTCCGTTTCCAAATTTTCCCGAAGCGACTGCGAGTGCGAGAGAGAGACCCCTTGCGTTTAAAGGGTTTTTCCCGCACTCATTGCGCTTAAGGCGGTTCGGTCCGTTTTCCCAAATGTTCCGTAAGGACTGCAGTGAGAGAGGAGACTTCGCGGTTCAAGGTTTCTCTCTGCCCCATTGCGCTTATGGCGTTTTGGTCCGTTTCCCAAATTTTCGCGTAAGCGACTGCGAGTGCGAGAGAGAGACTTTCGCGTTTTTAAAGGGTTTTCACTCGCACTCATTGCGGCTTATGGCGGTTCGGTCTTTCCCAAATTTTTCCCGTAAGGACTGCCAGGGAGAGAGAGACCTTTCGCGTTTTTAAAGGGTTTTCTCTCGCACTCATTGCGGCTTTGGCGGGTTTGGTCGTTTTCCCAAATTTTTCCCGTAAGAGACTGCCAGTGGAGAGAAGGCCTTTCGCTTTAAATTTCTCCTCGCACTATTTGGGGGTTTTGGGGGTTCGGTCCTTTCCCAAAGTTTTTCCCTAAGCACCTTAAGATCCGAGTCACAGAGTAAAAAGAAAATTGATGAAGAAACGGGCCCCTCAAAATGAAATACTTTTCCGATAGACTTCATAATTAATGAATGACCTTAGGGGGTTTGGCTTGACCCAAATCTTATTGGCTTTCACCCCCCTCCAAATATTTAAGACCGAAGAAAGCGCAAAAACCAGGATGGTTTAAAGAGGGAATTTTTCGAAATCCGATTTAAGGTAATTTTCTCGACCCAAAAAAAGGAATAAAGGGGGGAACACTCCGTATGAATACTTCACAAAATTGATGAGACTAACAAACCCCTTTTTTTTGGGTGGCTCGATCCGAATTGAGTTAACGGCGGGCGGGTTTCAACTCACTTTTAAAACACGTGTCCAGATTATAAAACAATATTTTGAAAAATCACCGGAAAGGGAAAATAAGAATTTCCTCAATTAAGAAAAGAACTCTAAAAGGAGGGGGTTACGGAACACTCAAATAGAAAAGTTCCTCCCAGCCACTAAAACTTTTCGGTTTGGAATCTGCCGGCTAATGAAAGGGTGCTCAAAAAAATGACAAAAGCCGTTTGTAAACGATTAATTTAAACAGGCGAAAGTTTTCGGCTTTAAGCTACCAACGGGGGTTCCCTTTCCCACTTTTATTTTAAATTTTTAAAAAGTTCCACCCTGGGGGGAAAACCCCCCTATCCCCTTTTTGCCGAAAACTCCGTGTAAAATTGGATTTTAGAAGGAAAAAAGGGAGAAACTTATAAAATCGGAAACAGAGGGCCCTACCGGCCCGCCCCTACCAACCTAACTTTCCTTTTTCCGGGTTAGCTTTTTATTCTTCCCTCATATAGAGGTCTTGGCCTTTCCCCGCAAAAAATTATGATACTCGACGGTAAAGTAAATGTGGATAAATTTAAAAAAAAAAAATTGGAGCGCACTTTCTCGTCTCACGGAAAAACGTAGTCGTCCCAGAGCATTTAAAAAAATACAAAATTTTCCTTTTCCCCCCGAAAAAAATGTTTCATTTTTCGATGCCAATTTTTGGAAAAATTTTACATTTTGGGGCCGGGGCCCGCAAGAAAAATTTTTTTTCCCCATTAACCCCCTCCGATCGGCCAGGCCCTCCGAAAGGAAGGTTCTGGAACTTGCTTTATTTTACAAAAAATAATTAAAAGTTTAAAATCTACGCCTAGGAAAAACCAATGTTTTATACCGGCAGTTCAGAGAAATTTGTTGATGAATGATGGATTGCAGAGGCTCCCGAGGGGGAGTCTCAGTTGTTATTGGGAAAACCGGTTACGGGGCCCAAAAGCGTGTTCCTAAAAAATAAACTTTCTCTCCGACAAGTTTTATTTGGGAGGATTGGGGTATTTTAATTTTTTTTTTTTTTTAAAAATTTAAAGATGGTTTTTTTTTTTTTTTTTTTCCTTTCTATTTTTATTCTTCTCTCCGATCGAGCGAATGGCTTTTGCATCTCGGTCGAAAAGGAAAATGGATTCTGTTGATAAGTCCTCGTCGTTTGTATTTGTCACATTGATGGAACTTACTTTCAAAAGCGGCTTAAATTCTTGCTGGTCTGAGAAAAAAAAAAAACTCAAATGTATATACCAGTCCATTGTTTTTCCATGAAAAAGAGGCTGCGTTTGATGGATATGTAAATGTGCATACATGAGGCTCGGACACTGGACAAACGGGGTGAGTGCTGGCAGTGGTGTTAGATGGCGCACCAGAGATTACTAGGACTCTAGTTATGGTGCTTGTTGTTTCGCTGATGTTATAAATATATGCTTCTACATATCCAGACCACGTGAATTATTAAATAAAATAGAGTTGATGGTATTTTCATTTTTTTTTTTTTTTTTTTTAATCATTCATGAATGCTTGTTTTTAGTGTTTTGCATCATGACCATCATGAACGCTTTTCAGAATTAATTTCAAGCTGTTTACAAATTGTAAGGAAAAATGAACAACCAGAATTCGGTAGCATTTTTATATATATACAGGGTGTCAATTAAAAAAGGAGCCAGGCTTAATATCTCGAAAACGGCTCCAAATTTCGAAAAACGCTGAAACACGTGTTCGATTATTTCGAGGGGGACATCTTTTGAGGGGTCCCCAATTTCGGGGCCCCCCTCGGGGGGCTCCAGGGGGGTCAAGTCCCATATTTCAAATGGGGACCCCCATTTATTATTTGATAATCGGAAAGAGGGTAAAATTTTAAGACTTTCCGCAAAAAAATCAAATTCGTTTTTCGTGTTCGAAATCGAAGGTAAAAGTTCAAATTCCCTCTTCAGAAATTCGTAACTTTTCCCTTTTAAAAAGTCCAAATTTCAATAACTTTGGGTCTAAAATGCTCTATAGGGCAAGCACTTTCAGAAAAAAAATCAATTTTAACAGAAATTTAGTCAAAAATTTTGGGTTTTTAAAACCCCCCAAAAATTTTTTACGATTTTGGCCCCCACGGTGGGCCATCAGAAAAATTCTGAGAGACGACCCCTATCGAGTGATACATCAATCGAAAAGGCGTAACAAACTGAGCATTTTGGCGCAAACCGGAGGTTCATTTCGTTTTTCATATTCGAGATATCGCATTCTGTAAATCGACATTTGACATTCGATATCTCGAATATGAAAAACGAAATGGACCTCCGGTTTGCGCCAAAATGCTCAGTTTGTTACGCCTTTTCGATTGATGTATCACTCGATAGGGGTCGTCTCTCAGAATTTTTCTGATGGCCCACCGTGGGGGCCAAAATCGTAAAAAATGTTTGGGGGCTTTAAAACCAAATTTTGACTAAATTTCTGTTAAAATTGATTTTTTTTCTGAAAAGTGCTTGCCCTGTAGAGCATTTTAGACCCAAAGTTATTGAAATTTGGACTATTTAAAGGAAAGTTACGAATTTCTGAAGATGGGTCCATATCGAACTTTGACCTTCGATATATCGAACACGAAAAACGATATCGACTTTCGGTTTGCGCCGAAAGTCTTAAAATTTTACCCTCTTTCCGATTATAAAATAAAAAAGGGGGGTCCCCATTTGAAATAGGGACTTGACCCCCCTGGAGCCCCCCAGGGGGGCCCCGAATTGGGGACCCCTCAAAAGATGTCCCCCTCGAAATAATCGAACACGTGTTTCAGCGTTTTTCGAAATTCGGAGCCGTTTTCGAGATATTAAGCCTGGCTCCTTTTTTAATTGACACCCTGTATATATACAGGGTGTATATATACAGTATTGTCTCAAAATTGATTGATTTAGTTGGAAAAATTAAAGTACCCTTTGAACTGAGAACAGGGATTTTTTTGTTTTTTTTTTTTTGGACCAGCGGTTCCTGAGAAACGGCGCTTTATTCATATCGTCGAGAATACATGTTTTTTAAATGGGTATACCTATCCGATGACGTCATGGGACACCTAGTTTCCACAACTTTAAACCTGTTTTCCTCCATGATCCAGTACCAGAAAAAAATTTGTAACAAATACCTCTTACTCAGCTCATGTAGAACTTTACGATAAGACAATAAAAAAATCGTGTGAAAATGGTCCATTGTTTCTGCCGCAAAGTCATGACAACCAATCTAGCTGCCAGTGTGCACACTATATACACAGTAATTATAGTAATATTGTTTCCCTTCTCATACAGGTGATTAAAAGCAGATATATTGTTGATTCAAAGTTTTAGAACTTTAACATAGATTCGAATCGTTCCTGTCTGATCGGTCAGAATTTACGTCACAAAGTTTTCACAAGCCTCTGCGGGCTGATGCGTCAACTTAAAATGAATGTGCGTTTCAATTTTCTGGAATTCTGGAGTAGACACAAATACTATCGTAGTCCGCACTGGCGCAACCAGGATCTCATCCATCTCTCTCATTTCCCATTTGAATTTATAAGTAGGAAAAGGACAGAAAAAGGGGGTTTTATCCCCTTGTCTATCCTTGTCTAATATACCTTTCTTAATGGAGAAAAGAGAGAGATGAAGAAACTCTCGTTGCGCTACTGGTCAGTGATATATGATTGACACAGATGCGCTCCGTACGGTTTACACGACTAGTATAGGAACTAGTTTCAAATAATTCATGATGTAAATGTCATGAAGACTCAAAGGCCCAGTATTCTAGTGATTTTCTATTTTTAAAAAAAAAAAAAAATGTGATGCTTTAAACTTCCATACCACGATTCTCTTGCTATTTTAACTATTAGTGTCCCCAGTCTTCTGTCAACAGGTGGAAAGAGAAGTTGCTCTAATGACATTCTCGTTTTCTTCTGTTTGTTTCAGATGCGAGTGATGTAATGGATTAATGGAAGCACTGATTTGGTCCAGCGCCATCCATAGATACAAGTGTAAAGTTCGCAGCTTCCAAGCGCGGCACGGCTACCAAATGCGCACAGAGGGTTGGATTCGATGAATTACTGAAAATGAAACACTTAGTTTTTAATATTTTTAGTTCCAGCGTTGAATGGAAAATTGAGTATCCAGACTAAATTTTTTGGGTTCGTCATTGACATGTGATGCATCCATTGCAGTAGCGCACCGAGAGTTTTTCATTTCTCTCTTTCTCCATTAGAAACGTATGTTAAAAAGGGTGGACAAGGGGATAAAACCCCCCCCTATCTTTCCTTCCCCTACTTATACATTTAAATGGGAAATGAGAGAAAGAAGAAATCATGGTTGGCCAGTGATCCATTGTAATATTTGGTTGTGTAATCGAGCATTGCAAGGGTCTAAAATTTTTGGGGTTTTTTAGGGAGGAAATTATAGTCCTTGATGACCCAAGAAAAATGGTGCCTTTTTTTTTTTTTTTTTTTTTTTTCTTTCCATAAGTGTCCCGGGTTTTGGAGATACACACGAGTAAAGTTGTAAAAAATCGTGTGCGTAGTGACGCCACTGCGCAGACTTCCCTTTATAACGATGTTTTTTGGGGCCAAAATCTCATCTCCGGAACAAGGGGACTTATTTAGACCCAAAAAGCATCTTCGTTCTCAGCCATCTAGTACTTTCTTTTTCCTTAAAAAACAAACATTTCAGCCCCTTTGGGAAATTTCCCCCCATTGGACATTGTTTTTGGATCAGCACAGCTACTGATGAAGCTCTGGATGAGTCTTTATGTGAAGCAAGTGTGTAGAGTAAAACTAAACTTCCTATACTCGCTGAAATACTTCTCTGAAAATCGGAAACAAAAACAAAAATATAATTTTCAAGGTTTGGTTTTGATAGGTCTTGTTTTGTAGTGCGTTGATATAAACGCCCTACAGATTTTGAATCTAATTTTCTCTGAAATTTGTGAATAATATAGAAATTGAATTTGAAGCTTCGCAGCGCTGAAAGAAAGTGCAAGTGTGGATTCTTATCGGTGCTGTGTATACACTCCTTAAACTATCTCCACAAATATATCATCCTGATAACAACACAATTTTGTGCTATTTTATCGCTCTGTTATGAGTTCTTAGTTCAAAACTTTGAGGGGGGACCTGTTAAAAACAAGAATCAGGTTTCTGGGAACGGGTATTTATTTATTTAAATACTTCAAATAATAATAATAATTTAATTTAATAAATTTTACCAAATAAAAAGGGGATGGAGGGGTCGAGAGAGAGAAAGAAAAGGGAGGGGGAAAATTCATGACGGGGCGTTCAATGAAATAAATCAGTCTTTGAACGCCGAAAGAGAATAACTTTCTTTCAAAGAAACTATTTGTACCAAGTTCTAGAGGGAAGGGGGGGGGGAACCGAGAGGGGGGGGGAGAAAGAATTTTGACTGGGCGTTCAATAAAAATTTATCAGTCCCTTTTGAACCCCGAAAGAGAATAATTTTTTTCCAAAAAAAAAACCCTTTATTTGTCCCAAAAAAAAGTTTTCCAAAAAAGGGGGGAGGAAACAAAAGGGGGGAAAAAAATTTTTTAACTGGGCCCGTTTAATTTAAACATACATTTATTTTAACCCAAAAAAAAAATTTTTAATTGCCAAAAAGAAAAAAAAAAGCTTTTTTTTTTTTTTTTTTCCTTTGTATCCCTTTTTTTTTTAAAAATTTTTTTGGTGAAATAGTCTTTTTCCCCTACTGTGCCCCGTGACTATGACTGGTTCAGAATGCAAGTCGCTCGTCGCTTGTCGACACGGCTGCTCATTCTCGGATCACAAGAACACTTTGCATCTTTGCATCTTGAACTTTTTTTTTTTTTTTTTTTTAATTATGCAGTCTTGATCATTCATCAACGCACTAAACACTCGACGGGCACACTCACTATACTCAGTACGCAAGCTCTACTACTACCGAGCGCAAGCGTTTGCCGCGCGGCAATATTTTTTGCGCACGATATAAACACGCAGACGTACGCGGGACATGCGGCAATGCGTTGCGTTGCGTTTGCGTCCAGTCCAGCGACACGAACACCGCACACTTGTCCGAAAAATGAATTTTTCCGGACAATGAAATTTTTGTTTTTTTTTTGCTTCAGAAAAGTTTTAAAATCGTTATTTTCTATCTGAAAAACCGTGTTATCTGATTCATTTTAAGCTGTAAAATCGTTCATTAAACTTAGTTTTTATAGTTATCTTACCATTGATTGCTCATGTAATCTTGATTTTTGTCCATGAAAAAATGCCCGGGGAAAATTGCATACTTTGCCCCATTTGTGGTGACGCGTCGAACGCTGGAATGCCGCGCGCATCCATTCTGCTCATGGGTTTGGGAAAAGGGAAGACACCGGTTCGGTGCTCGGGGGGTGCCCGCGACTGGTGACTGGTGAGACTCACCGGTGTTTTTTCTCTCGCCCTTTTTTTCCCCCAACTGTTTTCGCTTCGAAAAGTCACCTGGGGGACTAGATTTTTTACTGAAAAGCTTGCATACATTATGTTTACCAACACGTCACACAAAGGGTAATAATAATATGACCGCAGCAACGAGCTATATACCCAAAGGGAAAAAAAAAAAAAAAAAAAAAAAAAAACGGGTAAAGGGGAAAAAATTCTGGAAAACACACGAAATTAAATTTGGTGAGAAATTCGTGGCTAAAATTGACGCCTTTTCAACTAAAGTACAATTTTAAAATATATGGTGGGGATGGTTTGGCTAGAATCGCAGCCACTTTCAACTCATATATAAGATACACATCACAGTTGGACAAAGAGGGGTGGTAATCGATCACACGATTACCGAGTAATCATAACCGTTGTTTTTTAGAAGGGTCGTCGTATGGTAATCAAGGCTTTTTTACAAGCCATCCGTCATATTAGTTGCAGAAGAATTAGATCTAATCGAAAAGACCGTAAAGTTTACTATTTATTTGTGAAGAATACATTTAATTACCATCCAAACACAGAAAAAAAGGATGTGCTCCAGACACGATCTATATACACACCAGTACGTAACGTGCTCAGAGCACAAACATTTCAGGTTCTGGACACGACGGAATGCGTGTCAGACGCAAACTCAACCTAAATAGATTGCGCTCAGAACTCGTTCCCGTACTGGTGTGTACTTTCGTGTCTAGAACACGGAAAGTTTGTGTCTGGAGCACGTCCATTTTTTTCTGTGAAGGTTTGACAATTACCGATTACCCAGTAATCGTGGAATCGATTACACACTCTTATTAGCCCAACTCTGATACATATGTATATGTCATAAAAGAAAAACGTGCGTGTGTTGCTTGCGTGTGGTTATACCCTTCCATCTGATTATTTTATGTTAAGTCGTCAATGGTTCGTTTTACTATTGTTTCTTTCACTGGCGGATCCAGTGGATTGTCTTTCTCTCTCTCTGTCCATTTAAACGCGTGTGTTGGAAAAGGACAGATAAGGGGCAGCCCGTGACTTTCGCCCCCTCTTCTATCCTTTTCCAACACACGCGATCAAATGGCCATAGAAAAAGGGAAGACAATCTACTGGTCCGCCGTGTCTGTGCTGCCTCAAAAACAGGTCCCAGAAAACCTCTCTATCGGTATAACTCGTTGGACCACACTGAAAAGTGTTTTTAAAAACTTATAAAAAAGGTCAACGGTTTTAGACCGTTACTTTCACTATTTAAAATAGTTAGTTTAACTAAACATGGAGTTACTTTTACTATTTTAAACAGCACCCTAACCATTTTTAGGTCATATTAATAGTTTTAACTAAGTAAACAGTTAAATTCAGAACTTTTTTAAGTGTCATTTAGTTATTAAAATCAGAATTTTTAAAACAGCAAAAACTATTTATCATATGGGAGCCTCTTGGATTAATTCTGTTGTAGCTTAAAGTCATTCAGAAATCCAGGGGGGAAGCGTAATTTAGTGCCCGAGATTATTACAATTTTTTTGGGAAACGGTAATTCCTCCAGTTGATATTTTGCCACTGGAATTAAATCTTTGCCTACCGTGTGCCTGGACAGAAATTTAATCGCGCCGATTTTTCCTGCGCAAACTCCGGGGAATCCCACGGAGATTTTGAAAATTCGGTTTCGTTTCCCCTCTCCTTTAAAGCGGCGCGATCCGCATAAATAGTTTGAGTCATTTTTTATATTTTTTACTCGTTTTTTTATTTAAAATTTTTTTTTCCACATTTTGCAGACGGACTTCTCCGCAATCTCCACATCGGCGT
The DNA here is from genome assembly GCA_011764245.1 of Trialeurodes vaporariorum. Classification (NCBI taxonomy): domain Eukaryota; kingdom Metazoa; phylum Arthropoda; class Insecta; order Hemiptera; family Aleyrodidae; genus Trialeurodes; species Trialeurodes vaporariorum. The sequence continues at coordinate 5,148,332 of VMOF01000369.1, read as the reverse complement.
TGGTGTGTTATGCGAGTGTAGACTGGAAGAAAGAAAGGCATTGCGGGGGGAAAAGGCAAAACTTTTGCATAAGTGAGGGAAGAAAATTAGCTTAAAAAAAAAATTCAAAACACCCCAAAAAATAAACTTGCATATAGAATTAATGACAGAGTGTGTTCGAAATGGGTGAAGAATGGAGCAGATGTCTTATAGCATGCAAACTTAAGTTTTTTTTTAAAAAAAAAAATGCTAACTGTAACAGACTTTTTTAGAAAACAAATTTGAATTTCAAAGTAGGATTAATAACGTGATTATGGCTTGACAAAACGTACACGTTTTTATAGACGCTGATTTTCCAAAATCAGATAAATGGGTCTGTTGCATACTTTTGCTACAACGATATGGAGGGTTCATTCTGGTGTAAAATCTCGTGAAAAGTCCATTGGCGGGATCAGAAAGTCATAAAATGCAGTGATAAACTCATTAGAGGTGACATCGCCACAGAATACTCTAATCAGAACGGAAACTCTAATTCATTTTGAAACATTCTTTACTTCGGGCCGCCATGTTCGAAAGTGAGCATCTTCGGCAATCTTCGGCAGATCTTCGGCAACTGACCGATTTGTGATTGGTTGTATAGCCTGAAAAAGCATGTCCGCCATCTTGAGAAGTGAGTAGGCACAGTTGCCAGTTTGTGCCAGTAGATTCCAAATCTTGTTTCCATTGGCTCTTATGGGAGTTTCCGTTCTGATTAGAGTATTCTGTGACATCGCCTTCCATAGCTCATCGACACAACTGAAAAACCTCATATAGCAATACAGGTTATGTGTTTGTGTTTGTCACGGTCGATTTATGCCTCTTTTTTTGTGTCGTGATCTCCGATCAATTTCTTTGCTAGGTTAGCTTTTATTATTTGAGATTTCCTTTGGAAGGAATGTTTTTTTGTTATTACGGTGTCCCAAACTTACGGTATTCGTGTATCTGTCATGGATCGTTGTTTACTCACAAGTGATATACTGCGTTGGCAATGTTTGATGTTCACGGAGTATGCATACAGGTTGTCTCGATATGTTACCGCCATCTTGGATTTCAGTTAAACGCCTCTCGTGAGTTTATTATTGCATTTTATGACTTTCTGATGTCACCGATGTGATTTTTACGCGATTTTACACCAGAATGCACCCTCCATAACTCTGTAGCAAAAGTATGCAACAGACTCATTGTCCCCATAGAAATTTTGATTTGAAACGATCATAATAAGAGGGTTGTTCAAAAATTAAGTTTCCATGTTGTGGCTCTCGATTCCGAATCACGCTAAAAATAATCCAAGAACATATGTTGTTGAAATCATAGATCATAATCTCCCAAGTTCATTTTTTTTTTTTTTTTTTTTTTTTTTTGAAAAAAATCCAACAAACGGTTGCTTTATAATTCAACATTTTCTGGACTCATACCTAAGAATTTCCGTCCAACTTTTGATACGCTGAAAAATGAAAGTTTTAGGAGAAAGAAACTAGCAAAGAATCAGGTTTAATTCAACTTTCCTCAAAATATCACCATCAGAGTTGTGACACATTTTTTCACAACGGAGACATGATAATTTTCCAATATCTTTGTCGCGTGGAACTTTCTGCCCGAGCTTTTGAAAATTGATATCACATCGTTCCTCAGTTCAGGGATTGAAAAAGTCATCTCTGATTCAGAACATCTTGGACCCAAAGTCGCGAAAAGCAACAGACTAAAATTTATGTATTATTATTTAAAAAGAACCATCAGCCAACTTTACAAATTTTGGCTGATGACGAAACCTTATCTTGTGAGTGTTTTTTATCGATAATCGAGTTTATCCAGAATGAGGACTGAAAAAAAGTGAAACAGACCAGAGTAGAAAAACGAGTATATACTCGGACTTAATTCATAAGAGGTTAATAGTAAAGATTGGAATGGGGCTCTTGCAAACTTTTGCTGTGAGCAAATGAAGACTGCAATGTGATGTGGAAACCAGCGAAAGTCACGAAAAGCAAGTATAAGAAAATCTAAAATTCAGTAATAAACTTACGTAACTGCTTCAACAACAAGATCGTAAGGGCGGTTTAACGCAGGTATCATGAGAGATTCCTGTCTAATTTGTCACTTTCTCTGCAGCATTACACTGATAAAATGTCTCAATTTGGATCAGAATCTTCCATGATACCAGCGTCTCTCAGCCATTCAGCCCAGTTTTGAGAGTGAATTTTGTGATTTTTTTTTTTCGTGTACTCATTGTTTTTTTTTACAGGATTTCATGCAAGAATCAACTTTTCAATCCCCCTGTAGCAAAAGTTTGGAAGACCCCAATTTATAGATGGGAACGAATACTGTTCCGGAAACGAATATACTCGGGTGCAATGGTGGCTCGTGAAATGCGATTTATCGATGTCTATTCCATTTAAAACTATGGAAAAGTATCGATCGTCAGGGGGTGCAATTGCACCCCCGAGAGATCGATACTTTTCTATAAGGTAGGTGACCCAAAGATGGCCATACCTATGCTTGGGGCCACTTTGCACGTATAAGGGATGAGAGATAAAAAAAACTAAATATGTCAAATTTTCTCTTCAGACAGTTGGCTATCATATGTTAATATCATTTTTTTCAAATTTGCTTGTTTTTGAAGTTTTTTTTGAGTTTGAAAAAAAATAGGGTTTTGGCATCGCGCAAAACGTGCACCTAAGGTGGCCACCCCTCATATTTTTGATGCACCTAAGGTGGCCACCCCCTTTTAAATTTCATTAATACGTATTCAAATGATATTGAATCGTTCAATAACGGAATCTAAACCCTAGTGACACCAGAAATTATAGTGATTATGATGAATTGAATGTCAATGGGTGGTTAACCCCCCCCCCCCCTTTGACCCCTCTAATTTATTCCATTTTTATTATTTCTCATTTTCTCACTTGGTTGTTGGAAAAATTCCAAAAAATGTTGTTGGTAGTAATTATTTGCCTACCTCCCCCGCCATCACCCCTAACCCCACCCAACCACCCCCCCACTCCACCCCCCCCCTCCACTCCACCACCACATCCCCCCTTTTTACTCCTCTTATTTATTCTATTTTTACTACTTCTGATTTTCTCACTTGGTTGTTGGAAATATTCCAAGAAATGTGGTTGGAAGTAATTATTTTTCTACCTCCCCACCCCCCAACCCCCACCCACCCCACCCCCACATCCACCCCCCCTTTTGATCCTCTAATTTATTCCATTTTTATTATTTCTAATTTTCTCCCTTGGTTGTTGGAAATATTCCAAAAATGTGGTTGGAAGTAATTATTTTTCTACCTCCCCACCCCACCCCTACCCCACCACCACCCACCCCCACATCCACCCCCCCCCCTTTTGATTCCTCTAATTTATTCCATTTTTATTATTCTAATTTTCTCACTTGGTTGTTGGAAATATTCCAAAAAACGTGGTTGGAAGTAATTATTTTTCTACCTCCCCCACCCACCCCAACCCCCACCCACCCCACCCCCACATCCACCCCCCCCTTTTGATCCCTCTAATTTATTCCATTTTTATTATTTCTAATTTTCACTCTTGGTTGTTGGAAATATTCCAAAAAATGTGGTTGGAAGTAATTATTTTTCTACCTCCCCTTCCCACCCCACCCCCACATCCACCCCCCTTTTGATTCCTCTAATTTATTCCATTTTTATTATTTCTAATTGTCTCCCTTGGTTGTTGGGAATATTCCAAAAAATGTGGTTGGTAGTAATTATTTTTCTACCTCTCCCACCATCACCCCCAACCCCACCCCACTCCACCCACACACCCGCTCGCTTGAATTTAAGAATGAAAAAAATGTTTAGATTTCAAATACTAAATTTTTTTTCGTTTTATTGTTTGTAACGAATCATTTGAATTCTTAATTTTTATGCTACAAGTACAAAGGTACAAAAATAAAAAATATAAACAATCAACCGCCGTAAAATCATCCACGTACCTAACTTTCATATTTTGCATAAATCATTTATCTACTCATTCATACATTCATTTTAATAAGCTATGCGTCAAAATTAGTTTCAGGAAGTAGGACAGCTTTAATTTCATACCATAAAAACTCTCTATTGGTCAAAATGTATTAAAAGATGACGCTGGAACATGTTGATAGTCAGTGTCATTAATGCACCTAAGGTGGCCCACTAGGGCGGGCTACCTTTGGTGCACCTGTGAGACCACGTGTTTCCACAAATATCTGCTCATATCGTCAAAACACGTAAAGTTTGCAAAAAGACAATTACAGGTCATGAAAGTAGAGTAAATTAGCTTTCAGAATATGTATCACATGTCAAGAATAAATTAATTTAAGGGCTTAGCTTTTACGATTGTTACTTTCGTGAAAATTAGTTGGCGACCAGCGAAAATAGATGTTGCACAGTTCCGCGCCGACTGAATCGCCCGATTCTCTTGATTTTTGGAGTGGGGGAAGCGATAGCATCCTGCTACACAGCACTAACGCCATCTATCGTCAATTCGCGTAATTAACTGAAATAAGCTGGGGTGGGCCACCTTAATAGCCGGGCCACCTTTGGGTCACCTACCTTAGTTTTAAATGGAGTGGACATCGATTTATCGCATTTTACGAGCCGCCGCTGCTTGGGTGTAATATTAAAAGGATTCAATTGCCGTAGCTGATTGGTTCATTTGAAAGGCCTCTAGCTCTTTACAGAAACGGTCTTCTGGATCGAGCTCTGGGAGAAGATAAATTTAAAAAAAAAAAAAATTGGAAAGCAAAGTGATCGCTCGTATAAATTAATGGAGTTTGTGAAGAATAAGAAGAGACTGGAAGTTGGAAAGAATGTTTACATTTCATGTTGGCAGCATGTGTTAAATTGTCGTTGGTTCGGAAGACGGAAAAAAAATGTGGTCAGTTAGAATTCTGGATTGGCGCACTATGACTGTTTTTACAACTTGCCGTTGTTAGTGCTGTTCTTTTTTTTACCTTTTTCTACTTCTTTTTCCCCCCTTTCTTGCCCATGCTTCTAGTTAATTTAGATTAAAGACTCATTCATTCCCCTTTACCGAGTTGTCGTTGTTATTTTTCCTCAATTTTTATTTATTTATTTATTTATGTACTTACTTATTCTCAGACCGCAAATTGTTGTACCGACCGAGAACGTGGTGACGTCGCACTTTGGTTTGAGATCGTCAGAAAAAGGCAAAAAATTAAAAAGCAAGAGTGTTTATTTTCCACTAAGTTTTTCATAGTTTATTGATTAAAACTTTATATTTTCATTTTATTGACAAAAATTCAAATTTAAATTTTTTTAGTTATTTTATTAACTTCAATATTACGCTTTATGATTTTGAGCTATCTCACCCTTTAAAGACCAGCGGGCCGATCATTTACTTTATCGTTAAACCGATCGTTAGAACTGTCAACGATTGATGCAATTGGTCGAAATTGTAAAACTTGGCTGTTGCTATGGTAACCATCATCAAGAGTCTCGTTTTATAAAGGCTATTCATGAGTAACCTTTAAAAAACGGACACTATAACGATGGTTACCATAGCAACGGCTAAGTTTTACAATATTCGACCAAAAGAATCACTCATACACAAGTCTTAACGATCGTTTTAACGATGGAGTAAATGATCGGCCCGCAGATCATCTATTCAAAAGAACGCCATTCTTCTTTTCTTATAGGGAAGATAGGTTATTGTTCGTACTTGGAGGATTTGATATTGCCTATACGATGAATTGAAGGCACCCGGCGAAGCCTTAACCTTGTGCTCTACTCGATAATCGCGTTAATCTGGAATGAAGACTGAAACAGTTGTGAAATATAATAGAAGAGAAAAACGGGTATTCCCGGGCTTGGCCCATTAGAGGTTAAATTTTAAAATTTAATTGCTTACCCTATCAATAATCGTAACTACAAGTTGTCAACATTTGAAAAATAATGCTTCCCTTGCATAGCGCCTTCAATCCACTGTGTGTGCAAAATCAGCACCGTGTTGTAGGAATATTTAAGTACCCTGCTAATATGATCGAGCGAACAATTTCAGTTTTGCATTCACATTAATTATTTATTATTTTATAAACTTTGAGACCAATTTTCATCACAAAAAAATACTTGAAACCAGTAATGTCAGAGGTGTCACAGAATATTTTTAAATTAAGCTTAAAAGGCCGAAAACTATATGATTTTCGATCACTTTTCTTTTTATTGATTATTCGTCACTTTTTTCGATCTAAAACCACTGTGCGTTGTGACAAAGAGGAGCTCGAGTTGCAATGTTGCCATTTTGGGTCATTAAATTAATTTTATAAAGCGGCTCCTAAGTATGAATGATTGAGGATCACTATTTCGGGAGCTTAAGACGACATAATTGGCGATGAAAGAAAAAGCGAGCATTTTCTTGCGCAAGGATCAATAAAGAAGAACATGTGAAACCTCTTGATATCTTCATCAATTGATAAATTCGACGAATGTCAATTTAAAATTGAGCTCGAATCTTGTTTGCCATCAATCTAACCCTCCCCCAACCCACACTCACCTCTAATTTTCGCCCAAATGCATCCCAATGGTCTTAGTGACATAAGGATTAGGAATTAATCGAAGTTCAAATCAGATCGTTGCGGAACGCTCCTAATGAATAAAAAAAAAAAAAAAAAAAAAAAAAAATACTCGGGTTTAATAAATTTGTTAAATCTTGTTAAATCTCGGTTCCCACTCAAATTTTCCTCTGGGCGAAATCTCCTTAACCTGAGGTTGTTGAATTCGTCTTAAATTTTCAGTCCGTTCTCTGCAAATTTTTTAGCCTGCATAAATGGAATATAGTGGCGTAGCGTGCCATTTGGCAACGTTGTAATGTGTCCATTAAAACCCATGTAAAAGGTCGAATGCGAAGGTGTTCACCGAACACCCAATATTTTGATTTTTTTTCATGAGTTTAAATGAACGAACTACAACGTTGCCGAATTGCACGCTATACGCCACTGATGGAACAATCTTGAAATGCAGTAATTTCTCGTCTTTGGCGATTTTGCGTATTCACGATTCCTTTCTTGCAGCAAGCATCCATCTTTCACGACACTACTGTCAATATTTCGCGAATGAGACTACAAAATAGACGCCAAAAAAGGGATGAGAAAAAGATGCGCTCGAACTACTTGGCATTCGTATTTTACTCTTTAAACTTTTTTTTTGACTTTTATCATATACCTTATACGTACAAACTATACATCTTTCAAGACGCAAATAAAACCCAATTCCGATTTATAATACAAATTGTGCACAGTTTTAGTATTTGAGTATTTCAGTTTTAAAAAAATTCCAAGTTTCTTGGTTTTGATTATTTTTTTCTCATTATTCTTCCTGAGAATATTTAAACAAAAAACAGAAACACCAATTCTTGGAAATCGATCTCTGGAATCATTCAAAAACGGACAGTATCAGTGATGTCATCATGAAACTGGAACTGGAAATTCTCGAAACAATTCAACTAGGTATTAGCAACGTTTTCTACTTAGAATCGATTCTACAATTAATACTCAACAGTTGGTCTTGAAATTAGCGAGGATAGTTTTAAAAATCACAATCCTTCATAGCGTTAAAATATCTTGACTCTTCGATGAAAATCTGATGAATTGAAACATAACTACGCTAACATAAAACAAAGATAGTAAATTAGCAAAAACCTGTATCATTTAAGCTCTAAAAGAAGGTAAATTGCCGCGTTACGAAGGTGAAAAAAAATTAAAGTGAGCTCACAACTCAATAAAAGAGCCAGCATCAATTTTAAAACATTCGGATTTTTTTCCCTCCCCTCTCGCTATAATTCTTATCACATTTTAATTATTCATTTTATTTTTAAATTTCCGCGGCCGTGCCCAAAAATTGGAACGAGATAGAATGCAGGGCTGTCGCTTTGCGCATACTTAAAGACTCATTTTTCCCATTTAACTCTACATGTATTTTTTCCCCCTTCAAATTTGGGAACACTTATTAGGGGCGGACACTAGAATGCGTCTTTCTCTCTTTCCATCCATTTGAACGCTTACGTTAGAAAAGGGTGGAGATGGGGGTTAAGTTGGTGGCCTGACAGTTTGACCATTCTTTTTTGTCCGAACTCACAGTTGATTCAATGTGACTTTTGGTCCACTAGGTCTGTTTTTCCACAAACCACGTTTATCCAGAAAAATAATAATGTCTTAATATTAAACTTTCCAAATGGTAAAATGGGCCAGTTATTTCTTTGGCCAAAGGAAGAATTACGTCCAAATTAAGGTACATTTTTCATCAAGCCGTAGACAAAATTTAGCATTTTATGTTCGTTTGATAAAAAGAACAAATATATCTCTTTTGTTTCACTTTCTCGCCCAACCCCCTCAAGAGCGAAATTGTTGTCAATATGAAAAATTTGGAAAATGAGGTCTCCAATTTCTTGGCCTTGCGTGTCCCCTGATCCTCCCCCGCACTATTATTTTTGTCTGGCAATTATTGATGCATGAAAAGTTCAGGGGAGAAAAGGTGAAAAGCATATGGGAAGTAAATGACGAAGATATCTGGAAAGTGACACAGAGGACCCACCCACGACAGAAGCGGCGCAACCTAGCGCAAAGTCTCCGAACTGAATTGCGTATTAATCATTTCCGAGATGAAACGGAGAGGAGGAAGAAGCAACAAGAGACGAGTGCGCTCGTACGAGTTTGATTCTCTGCCAGATAGACATCGAGCATCGGCTAGTCTATCGTATCAAAATCGCGTGAGAAATATCGACCAAAAAACTGTCTTCTCTTTATTTTTCTCCGTCTTTTTTCCTTCTGTCTATTCTCAGTTTCAATTTATTTTGTGTTTCATTTTTTGGCTGGTTCGCCGCTCCTCAACCGTAGGCGGATACAGGAATTTGTCTCTCTTCCTCTCCGGCCATTTGAACGCATGCGTTAGAAAAGGATAGCAGAGGGGGCCATTGCGTGACTTCAGCGTCTATCTTCGTCTCTTTCTAACGCACGCGTTCAAATGAAGAGAGAGAGAGAGAGAGAGAGAGAGAGAGAGAGAGAGAGAGGGAGAGAGAGAGAGAGAGAGAGAGAGAGAGAAAGAGCAGAAAAGAGAGAGAAATTCCTGTACCCGCACTAGTGTCCTCACAGTCAACACTCGCTTAAAAAAAAAGACAGAAATTGGGGGAAAAACAAATCAATTCGGTGTAACTATTTATTACTTGGTCACATACAAATTATTGTTGAAAGCATTTTACAATAGTTTAAATTATGTACAAGAAAAAATTTGTAAGATAGTGTATACAAATATTAGTATCGATAAGTTGCTTATGTAAAACAGGTGTAATTAAGAATAAAAACTATACTTTTAGAGTTGGAGCTAATTGCAAACTATGATCGTTCGAGTTCTTGAACTAAACAGTAGAAAAGCCACACATTATAAAATTGGTGGTCCTGACTGGACGTAATTTAAGCACAGCAGCACTATTTTGTATCATTTCTATAAGACAAATTTTCCTTTTCGAAGTAGAACTTTGCTCTCAAATCGTTTAAGCTAGTTAAAACATATGCAGCGGTGACTCTTATAATTTGGCAACCGAGCTTATTTGCCATTTAACCCTATGCAAAAGTATCGAGATCTTGGGGGTGCTATTGCACCTCCTGAAGATCGATTGTTTTACATTGGTTTAAATGGATAGAATGCGTTGTTGCCCTCATTGCTCGGGCCACCACTGAACAGATATTAGATATTAGGATTAGAAAGGATGGAGTGAGAGGCTATCATGTATCTCGTCCTTTTCTAACACGTAAGTTCAAGTGCGGGAAAAGAGAGAAAGACTAATTATTCCCGGACACGCCTCTAAGGTCTCATGATCCCTATTTCACAAACCACAGGGTTTTTGAGATTCGCGTCAGTCATAGCTAGATCGCGACGGTACGCCGAGGAATCAGTCGGCAAAAATGAGAAAGAAAAAATTGAGATCATTTCAAGTAATTTCCTTTTACACCGAAACGAACTTAAAGCCCGGACTTACTTTGAGGGCCTCCGTGTGTGCGCCGCTATGAATAATGAAGACGTCTCGCACGCGACGAGACAAAAACGCTTGAAAACGCTTCCGCGGAATGCATTTACGCGAATTAAGCGCGATATGAGGAGACATAACAAAACGGCATTTCACCCGTCTCGCGACGCACAATGGTCACAGAGTCAAATTCAGAGAAGTTTTGAACTTTGAATTTTTGAACCCACAAAATGTCTACGCTGAACATAATGAAACGGCGATAAGTTTTGACTTAACAAACATTGTAATTTGTAATTATGATATAATGAGCTCACAACTGATTGTGAGAAAAACAGTTTAAACATAAGAGTTGATGTTGAAAATAATTAAGGGGCTCTTGCAAACTTATGCTATAAGCAAATGAATAGTTGAATCTGATGTTAAATTTAAGCCATCACCAAGCAAAAATCACGAAAATCACACTTAAAAAGTGTAAAATTCAGCAATAAAATCAGAAATCAGCTGTAACGGCAAGATCGTAATCGGGAAGCTACGTAGGTAGGTATCATGGGATATTTCTGTCTAAGTTGTCACTTTCTCCACGGAAACACACACAGAGATGGGTCTCAAATTAGATAGGAATCTCCCATGATACCGATGTAGATCCGCCATAAAGCCCGATTCTGCGAGTGAGTTTTGTGATATTTTTGTGTACTCATCGTCATCTTTACGGATTTTTGGAAGGAATCGACTCTTCAATCACCCGTATAGCAAAAGTTTTCAAGAGCCCCATTCTGCGTTGTTATTATCAGAATATGGTCACTGTGCTAAAATTTCCTCAAATTTTTCAAGAACTACATGCTACAAACATTAGGATTCTGTTGGAAGTACCATTCCTTACCTCGGTGGACATAAAGTCCCTATAGCCTATATAGGCAGTAGCGTACGCAGGAATTTGTCTTTATCTCTTGCCCCATTCTTTGCCCCATCCTTTGCCCCATTAGAGGACGTGTGTTAGAAAAGGACAAGAACAGGGGCTAAAACGTGACTTCAGCCCCTATTTCTTTCCTTTTCCAGCACTTACATTCAAACGGGAGAAGAGAAGGAGAGACATATTCCTGCGTACGCTACTGCCTATAGGTATACTATGAGAGTTGCGCCAAGACTCTCAAAATGGTGAAGAAGAAGCGGGTTAATGGAGCCCCCAAGAGGCAAATTGCAAATGGCGGATGGCTATTTGCCTCTGCGCTGTTGCCGACAACACCGATGCCTACTTTGAACGTGTACGAAGGCCTTTTGAGAGAGAAAGACAATGTCCTGGCTGCGGCTATGCCTGGGACCACAGTGCGACGGAAAGTGAGTGTCTGGTCTCTTCGTCAGCTTTTCCTCAGTCACAGTCGTCGCGAACAGAATTATGATTTCAAATAAGTCATACGGCTCATACCATCATACCAGCGCCCCGGCCGCGATATCATTAATAAAATAAAATAAGTACCTACAAATTATATTCAAAAGCATTTTAATCTCCTCCACCCGCATTTGCCCGCGCCTGCTCTTGGGTCTCTCGTTTGTTTGCGAGTTTAAGTCCTCCCCCCTCCCCTCCCCACTCCCCCTAACCCTCCCCCCCACCTCCTTCGTTCGTTTGTTTGTTTTTATTAATTCGGCCGATTATATCATGAAGAGAGAGTCCTGAGTGACTGTCTCCGCTGCTAAGCTGAGAGCATTCTGTTTTCTGTGTAAATTCTGCAATTTTCAGCTCGCATCTCTCCCCCCCCCCCCCCCTGTCAGATTGTCGCGCGTCTGCCAGGGTTCCTCCGTCATTCTGCGGATGGAACTCTTGTGAAAAGATTAAGGGGAAAAGCTCGGCGTACATTTCCATTGCGTAAACCAGGGCTGCCGTTTTGCGTAAAATTAATGATATTTTTCTAGTCACCGATGATTCCACCGGTTGAGAAAAGATTACACAGTTCAGATCAGCGTATGAGTGTACTGTACGAAAATACTCTGGTCTGTAATCTTTTCTCAATCGGTATACATCGCCGTTAAATTATTAAAATAGCCGCAAGTTTTTTAGAGTCATCGACGACTCCACTGGTTGAGAAAAGATTACATTTGCGAGTATTCTCATGCATTACAATCATACGCTGATTTGAACTTTGTAATATTTTCTCAACTGGTGGAATCATCGGAAAATTGGAAATACCATTAATTATACGCAAAATGGCAGGTTTGGCGTAAAGAAATCGTGTTGTCTAATTTGTTTGTTGTCGCCATATTGTTGCCATTGAAAGTGCTCATGCACTAAAAAATAAGCTGTAAGAATACCCGACGAGCACGTTCCGACAGCGAAGTTAATCTAGAGGGACCCCCAGACCTCCTTATATTTTCTGGGGAAGACCACCAGACCCCCTTCAGGAGTTAAACCTTTAGGCTTCAGTGAGCTGTTGCTTAATGTTTTTTGCCAATTTTCATCAAAATTCAAACGCAGCTATATTTAAAGTAGTCATAACTTTGACATTACTAACCAAATGTGCTCATGTTGAAATCAATTCAAGCAAATGAGTTGAAAAAAAAATGCAATACCACAATTTATATTGCATGTATAACACGAGGTGCGATGGAGCCGATGAGCCCATCTCGTAGAATCATATGCTCATAAGAAACTGTGATTGAGACACGGTCAAAGAACACGACTCCCCCTTCGATAAAACTGTGATTGTAAATTAATGCGTGATGTTTCGAAAAAGGTCTTGACGCCTACTATACATTAAAAACGTGTAAACCAGTAGTGTAGTAAAATGTGAGCTATTTGTTTACTAGCATGAATTTACATTTGGGGCAATTAGGACCGATTTCTTACTGAAATCCATTAAACGATGAAAAAGGGTGTTGTGAATCCCATTATTTTCGTGAAATGGCACTACAACGGGTTTCTAAACTCTATATTTTTTAAATTTGGGTTCTTGAACCCTTTAAAAGGGGCGAGTTTAACGGCAATCAAATTTAGCCCTAAAGTAGCTGTAACCGATCAATGCATGTTCAACCACTAATTGTATCACACAGACTGTAAACCATCATGCGTTCAACCACTCATGGATACACAGAATGTATCCATTTCCGCGATTAAAAACCCCATTACAAACTTTCTCTCTTAAAAAAGGACGCGAGAGAGGGACAAAGCACTGAAGCCCGTGATGCCTCTCCCCTTTTCCAACACATGAGTTTGAATGGCAAATTGGAGAAAGACAAATTCCTGTATCCGCCCATGGCAAAACATGACGTTTAGAAGAAAATCGTTGAGCAAACTAGACCAGCCTTTTATAAAGTAGCCTTACAGCGATATCGACGGAGTAATTTTAAAGCGACGGAGAATTATTAATCTCATTCGCCCTGAAAGGATGTTTTATACGAAGGGCTTTTAACGGGCGTCAAAACGAACTTCACAACTTGCATACATACATACATACCTCAACGTTTTAATACATTTATCCTTATTATAAAAAACGCGTGTAATTATATAAATAATGTCGATATAATTAAACCAAATTAATACCTCTGAATATATGAAGTTATTATACTTTAGATGGCGGCTGATATGCAAGCGCCGACAACACACTGAGAGGAGGAAGGGGTTTGGGTGGCGCCCCTTTCTTTAATCTGCCCCCCCCCCCTTCCCCCACTCCCACCCCCTATTCGTAGTTGGATGGAAAGAAAAGTATACTCTGAGGAGCCTTTTGCGGTATGGCAAGGCGCTGCTGGAAGCATGGCGAAGGAAGCGGCTCTAATTATGGGCGATTAGACGTTGAGACGCCTTTTGTAATGAGTCCTCTATTAAATCTAATGACTTGGGTTTGAATTAATTAATAAAAACAACCCCCCCCTCTCTCGTCGGTCTTTGTGATGCCCCCCCTAAGTATTTCTATGCGAGCTGGGGACCCTGACTTGGTGGCTGACTTTTCTCGCGTCTCTGCAGCACGAAGAATCGACAAGCGATGTTCCCGATGATAGTTTTAAGTTAGAGTTGGTACATTTGGCAGATATTGTTGCTCTGCTCTTTCCGTAAGTTTTGCGGTTATTTGAGGCCGGCTCTGATTAATCAGGATTATCTATTTAGAATCCCCCTTCCCTTACTCCTTTGCCCCCCCCCCACCGTCCTGCGTAACCTCGAGGATAGCCAAATTTGAACTCGCAGTCTTTATCCTTGATGCCTGCAACGGGAATCTTTCAGCGGTAACATTATATTAAATTTCAGCTTCTCATACATGGTCTCTAACGAGCTATAGTGATATAGAGAAGATTTGTGGGACGTTATATTGAGGCATCACGCAGGCAGCCATGATCGAAATCTCTTATGGACCAAGGTCATAGATTAAAGAGGTATGGCTCATCTGACTTCGCGCCACAAATTCAGCAGCGCGCAGTTCAAAATCACTGCAGGCAAGATGGCCGACAAAAGCAGAAAACGTAACCTCTATGCAGAAAGCATCGGCTAGCCTCTGCAGGAAAGCAGAAAACAACCCAATGTTTTCTGCGAAGAGAATACGTTTTTTGCTTTTGTCGGCCATCTTGCCTGCAATGATTTTGAACTGCGCGCTGCTGAATTTGTGGCGCGAAGTCAGATGAGCATACCTCTTTAATCTATAACCTTGCAAGGACGTTATTCACAAAGGCTCGATCTGTTTGCATCATTTTTTGAACCTTTAAATTAAAAAAAAAAAAAAAAAAAAAAAAAAAAATGTGACAAATACATTTGAAATTGGTTATAAACGAAATTTCAAGTGTTTTAGAGTGGCAATCTGGACACAGACATCGATATAACTGTATCTTCTGGAAGGGTTTGCACGATAAAGAAACTGACGTATAACAGAAATATGCAAAATTTTCTTACCTGGATAGTTGTATTAAAATTATGTGTCCTGACAGCCACTCTTAAACACATTGCACTTTCGTTTCACCATTTTCCACTAGATTAATTACAATTTTTGATTTAAGGTTAAAAAAAATGAGGCAAAAAAACCAGAATCAGATCGCCCATGTAATCACACTTTGAGACAGAGGACTTATAACATGCATCAGCCTCTCTCTCGTTGATGATGGCAATGGCGTACGCAGGAATTAGTCTCTCTCGCTCTTCTCCCGTTTGATAGTATGCATTAGAAAAGGAAAGAGATAGGGGCTGAAGAGACGTTCGAGCCCATGTTTCTGTCCTTACACGTGTTCAAATAGGGAAAGAGAGAGAAAGTCAAATTCATGTGTACGCTACTGGATGATGGACATAGACTCCAGCAGGCTGATTATGAAGGAACGTATCGTAATCCCATCGATTTGCTATCGAATAGTTTCGAGAGAGACCGTTCCATCTCTATGACAAGTGCATGATAGTTCATAAGAATCATCGGTGAAATTTATTTATTTTATTTTTATTTTAAAATCAAGTACGTAGAAGACCTTGAAGAGGCTATGGCACGAGTGAAGAAAATACATTAAAATAGAACCTGAAAATTTAGATTACAGAAGAGTGATTGAACAAAACAAAATGTCAAACAGAATGCATGTAGAGTATAGTATGCTTTTGAAAGTAGAAGCTCCACTAACATATGATAAAAAGTAGGTATATCTGTTGTTTTTTTTTTTTTTTGAACATAAGCTTTATTTCAGCTGGAAGGCAGATGAACATCTTGTTAGAGGACACCTTTTTCGGATACTCGGAAAGAAATGGTGGCAGTTTGCAGGGGATATTGCCATTTTGGCCAGACATTCCGACATTTTTCTCGAAATTGTTTTGGTCTACTGATACACAAAAATATATCCTTATTTTCCAAAATTCAATATACTTACTTACACCACACTGAGTGTTGTACGGCAGTAGGATATTTTTCTCCGTTTAGAATTCTTCTGAAAACTGCCAGACTTTTTTCGGGACCTTTGTATTCGAATACAAAACATGATAATTTTTCACCGTGTAGGTATGGCTTCTATTCGTTGAAAACGATTTCGAGTTGAAATTGAAGAAGTTGAAGAGACTTCGACGAATGACTTTGAATGCGACCATCAGCAATCCTCAAAATTTTCCAAGTGCTTGTAGAGCATTAAAACTTCCCTCCAAGAATACCTACCGTTCATCATAAACCAGTGCGAATTCCCATTTGAGCTGTATCTAGGGAAATCCTCTCTCCTTAGTGCGCGATGGCAGATGCGCACACGTGGTCGTAACAAATATTTTCCTGGATTTGAAAAGTTTTAAGTGTCTTGCTTTAAATTCATTTCATTATTGATATTTTCTTGCAGAAATCATACTAACCCTTTAACGACCGTGTTTAGGAGAGAAAGCAAAGTCCACTCGATCAAAATAAAAGTGGGTAGTTAAATATTCCTACACCACGGACCGGATTTTGCATACTCAATGAATTGAAGGCGCTCTGACGAAATATAGTTTTTTTTAATATATATTAACAGTTTGGAGCCGAAATTATTGTGAGTAAAAAACTGAAATTGGTCACTCAATCAAAACAAAAGTGGGTTGTTAAATATGCCTATCTTCACCACGGTGCTGATTTTGCATACACAATGGATTGAAGGCGCTCTTATGGAAGCCGCGATTATTGTGAATAAAAGACTGAAACTCATTGGCGGATCCAGAAATGTGTCCTTCTCTCTGGTTCTGATCGATTAAAACATTTGTATTAGACTTTGACGGACTAGTAGGCCGGTGCGATGTTCGGTTTTTGACATCGGAGTCCGATGTCAAAAAAACATCAACATGTTATCGATGCATCGAAACAAATTTTAACAAAGTCAAAAATGAGACATTAGCGAAAGTCATTTTACTTTTTTGTGATTTTGAGACGGTTTAATTCAGAGGAAAAAGGGACACTTTAGGTCTGTTGATAGGAGGAACATCGATTAATAACGAGTTTCGATGCATCGATTGACATCGAAACATTCATGCATTGATTGCTCGAAAGTTCAATCGATGCATCAAACGTTGCACATGTTTAGACTAGGGGCAGTCGCATGATTTCCGCCTCCTCTTCTTTCCTTTTCTAACGCATGCATTCAAATGGCCCGGGAGAGAGAGAGGGACAATTTCCTGGATCTGCTAGTGCTGACATTGTGTGAGGCAGATCTATAAGCAGAAACGAACATACTCGAACGTGTTATCATAAGCAATAGCGTACGCAGAATGGCGGATTAGTCTCTCTCGCTCTTTTCCCGTTTGAGTGTGTGTACTAGAAAAGGAAAGAGATAGGGGCTGAAGACACGTTCGAGCCCCTGTTTCTGTCCTTTGTCTACTCACGTGTTCAAATTAGGAAAGAGAGAGAAAG
>VMOF01000369.1:5090222-5130539 GCA_011764245.1 Trialeurodes vaporariorum | reverse complement strand
AGCTGAGAGTCTCTACTTTCTTTATCTGGAAAGACATCCTGCGAATTTTTGCGATTTTAAAAGTTGCGAGCATAAACGTGAACGTCATAATCGATCGGTTTTTTCTGCAAATCTGAGAAATGTAAAATAAACCGTAAACTTGGTTAGATTCAGATGAGAATTTCGCATGATGTACTCAGGAATACTCGATTTTCCTTCGTATTAAAAGAAAGCTGAGAGTCTCTGCTTTCTTTATCTGGAAAGACATCCTGCGAATTTTTGCGATTTTAGAAGTTGCGAGCATAAATAGAAGGCAAAGTTGATCTGTTAGTTCTGTGCTTCTCAGAAACGCACTATTAAAAAACAAGTAATCATCATTAGATTCAGATGAGAATTTCGCATGATGTACTCAAAAATACTCGATTTTCCTTCGTATTAAAAGAAAGCTGAGAGTCTCTACTTTCTTTATTTGGAAAGACATCCTGCGAATTTTTGCGATTTTCAAAGTTGCGAGCGTAAAAGTGATCTCATAATCTATCCATGTTTTCGGTTTATTTTACATTTCTCAGATTTGCAGAAAAAACCGATCGATTATGACGTTCATGTTTATGCTCGCAACTTTTAAAATCGCAAAAATTCGCAGGATGTCTTTCCAGATAAAGAAAGTAGAGACTCTCAGCTTTCTTTTAATGCAAAGGAAAATCGAGTATTTTTGAGTACATCATGCGAAAATTTCATTTGAATCTATGTATGTTTATTGTTTTTTTTCCCTTGTGTTTCTGAGATTCGCCGGCTGATGTATGATTCGTGTTCACTAAATTTGATGAATTTGAGGACTCCCCTACCCTTTAAAAGGTGATTTATGGTCTATATATAATGCTATTTTTTTGCTCCTTGTACTTCTAATTAATTGTCAATCTCAGATATTCTTTCAATGATCTGCCAATATACTTTTTGGAGGTTTTCGGGCGCTAGATTGCCAAAATTACACACTGTGCGGTGTACTACTACATAGACGGAACCACCGTGCCTAAGTAAACAACATCGTAACTACAAAATTATGGAATTTTCTTCTAAATACATGAACAATTGGCTGCATTTGCTGTCTGGTTTTTTGGGTTTATCTAAGATTACAAGATAATATAAGAAATGTACGCATCTAAACGAAACATTCCAATTTTTGTAAGTTCTGTTCGTGTTTGCATAAACGAGATGGTTCCATCTATGTAGTTATAAGTCGGTGATATAGTGTCTAGTGTAGCGCGGGTTGTTTGAAATGGAAGGTATTTTCTGAGTTAATGAGTGGATTTAGAAAGTTTTTTGCGTGCGCATCATTATTTTCGCCGAATTTTACATAAGAATCAAGGTTCTATATTGCTGTAGCAAAAGTACGCAACAGACCCATTGTATTTAGTATTAATATAATACGAGCAAATTATTATATAAAAAAAAAAAAAAAAAAAAAAAAAAAAAAAAAAACTAGAAGATAGGCAACTGGTTTGCGATTCCAGGTGTCCTCGTTCTGTTTAGGCTTATTTTGGTTAACTGAAGTTGTTAAATTTAATTAACTAAGCAAACATCGAAAGCTCAGTCGAATCTTCAAACAGTTGATAATTTCATTTAACGTACGTCCCAAAAGTTCTCACTAAGCCCAAGTCACAAAACGCTTTTCTTCAGAATTCCAAGGGCGCGCGGTAGCGACTGGTTGGGTGAGACTTTTGGGGTGTCGTAAACTCCTAGAATGACCATAAAAACTCCTAGCCCGGCGAATATTCGAAAACACGAAGACGGGGGAGGAAAATCCAAGACTCACCTGCGTAAATTCCATCGGGTGTGTCATCGGGCCGCATAGTTTTTATTACTGCACCGCCACGTTATCTCACTGATTTTTGCAGTAAGATTTCTAAAAAAAAGGATAGCCATTAACTAACTGCGACTTCCCGCGCTCACTGAGGACGCAAAACTTAGCCATGGTTGCGCGCCGAACGGTGACAAACAACAGACGGGACAGGTGATCACTGATCAGGTTAATGACCAGAGAGATGAGGTGACCAGTATAGTATCTTATGTTATTAAACCAAGCAACTCTGATAACAGACGGAACAGCTTATCAGGTTAATTCTGCCGCTCTTGGGTAAGCAGGGCCGCGGACGACCGTCTAGGGTTTATTGGAAAATATTTCACTCGTCTAGGAGTTTACAATTCGCAAATCTCAACTGTCTAGGAATTTAACCTGTTGGCATGGTCAGTCTAGGAATTTACACCTCCCCAGACTTTTTTATAGTGAGACATTGCCTCCGCTGTTCCGTAAAGGACACAAAAGGAAACTTTGAATATCATGATTGTCATGATTGGGGCTCTAGCAAACTTTCGCTACGGAGGATCGAAGAGTTGATTCTTCGATAAAAACCTGTAAAAAAGACGAGAAGTGCACTAAAAAATCACAAAATCAAGTCTCAGGACCGGGCTTCGAGGCGGAGAGACGAGAAGATCATATATGTAGAAGATTCTCATATGTACGTGTAGAAAAATATATTTGTTTCCGTAGAGAAAGTGATATGAAAAACTGGAATCTCCCAAGAGACCTGCGTTGAACGGGCATTCTGAACTTTCAGTTATAGCATTGAAAAAAACATTGGCGGTGCCCCGGAAGAGCAGAGGGGACGTTTTGAGAGCAATGCACCTTGACAGCGATTAAAAGTCCACCAGAATGACAGCTGCTCTTAAGTCTAGTTTCCCATTTAAAATTACATTTACGGTGCCACGGAAGAACAGAGGGGACATTTTGAGACCATTCCTCTTGTCAGCGATTAAAAGCCCATCAAAAATACAGGTCTGCTCGTAAGTCTGTTTTCCCATTTAAAATTACATTGGCGGTGGCCCGGAAGAGCAGATGGGACGTTCTGAGAGCCCTGCTTCTCGTCGACGAATAAAAGCCCACCAAAACGACAGGTCTGCTCGTAAGTCTGTTTTCCCATTTAAAATTACATTGGCGGTGGCCCGGAAGAGCAGATGGGACGTTCTGAGAGCCCTGCTTCTCGTCGACGAATAAAAGCCCACGAAAACGACAGGTCTGCTCGTAAGTCTGTTTTCCCATTTAAAATTACATTGGCGGTGGCCCGGAAGAGTAGATGGGACGTTCTGAGAGCCCTGCTTCTCGTCGACGAATAAAAGCCCACGAAAACGACAGGTCTGCTCGTAAGTCTGTTTTCCCATTTAAAATTACATTGGCGGTGGCCCGGAAGAGCAGATGGGACGTTCTGTGAGCCCCGCTTCTCGTCGACGAATAAAAGCCCACCAAAACGACAGGTCTGATCGCAAGTCTGTTTTCCCATTTAAAATTACATTGGCGGTGGCCCGGAAGAGCAGATGGGACGTTCTGAGAGCCCTGCTTCTCGTCGACGAATAAAAGCCCACCAAAACGACAGGTCTGCTCGTAAGTCTGTTTTCCCATTTAAAATTACATTGACGGTGGCCCGGAAGAGCAGATGGGACGTTCTGAGAGCCCTGCTTCTCGTCGACGAATAAAAGCCCACGAAAACGACAGGTCTGCTCGTAAGTCTGTTTTCCCATTTAAAATTACATTGGCGGTGGCCCGGAAGAGTAGATGGGACGTTCTGAGAGCCCTGCTTCTCGTCGACGAATAAAAGCCCACGAAAACGACAGGTCTGCTCGTAAGTCTGTTTTCCCATTTAAAATTACATTGACGGTGGCCCGGAAGAGCAGATGGGACGTTCTGTGAGCCCCGCTTCTCGTCGACGAATAAAAGCCCACCAAAACGACAGGTCTGATCGTAAGTCTGTTTTCCCATTTAAAATTACATTGGCGGTGGCCCGGAAGAGCAGATGGGACGTTCTGAGAGCCCTGCTTCTCGTCGACGAATAAAAGCCCACCAAAACGAAAGGTCTGCTCGTAAGTCTGTTTTCCCATTTAAAATTACATTGGCGGTGGCCCGGAAGAGCAGATGGGACGTTCTGAGAGCCCTGCACCCTGTCAGCGATTGAAAGCTCACCAAAGAGACAGGTCTGCTCGTAAGTCTGTTTTCCCATATAAAATTACATTGGCGGTGGCCCGGAAGAGCAGATGGGACGTTCTGTGAGCCCTGCTTCTCGTCGACGAATAAAAGCCCACCAAAACGACAGGTCTGCTCGTAAGTCTGTTTTCCCATTTAAAATTACATTGGCGGTGGCCCGGAAGAGCAGATGGGACGTTCTGAGAGCCCCGCTTCTCGTCGACGAATAAAAGCCCACCAAAACGAAAGGTCTGCTCGTAAGTCTGTTTTCCCATATAAAATTACATTGGCGGTGGCCCGGAAGAGCAGATGGGACGTTCTGTGAGCCCTGCTTCTCGTCGACGAATAAAAGCCCACCAAAACGACAGGTCTGCTCGTAAGTCTGTTTTCCCATTTAAAATTACATTGGCGGTGGCCCGGAAGAGCAGATGGGACGTTCTGAGAGCCCTGCTTCTCGTCGACGAATAAAAGCCCACCAAAACGAAAGGTCTGCTCGTAAGTCTGTTTTCCCATATAAAATTACATTGGCGGTGGCCCGGAAGAGCAGATGGGACGTTCTGTGAGCCCTGCTTCTCGTCGACGAATAAAAGCCCACCAAAACGACAGGTCTGCTCGTAAGTCTGTTTTCCCATTTAAAATTACATTGGCGGTGGCCTGGAAGAGCAGATGGGACGTTCTGAGAGCCCTGCTACTTGTCGACGAGTTAAAGCCCACCAAAACGACAGATCTGCTCGTAAGTCTGTTTTCCATATAAAATTACATTGGCGGTGGCCGGAAGAGCAGATGGGACGTTCTGAGAGCCCTGCTTCTCGTCGACGAATAAAAGCCCACCAAAACGACAGGTCTGCTCGTAAGTCTGTTTTCATTTAAATTACATTGGCGGTGGCCTGGAAGAGCAGATGGGACGTTCTGAGAGCCCTGCTACTTGTCGACGAGTTAAAGCCCACCAAAACGACAGATCTGCTCGTAAGTCTGTTTTCCCATATAAAATTACATTGGCGGTGGCCCGGAAGAGCAGATGGGACGTTCTGAGAGCCCTGCTTCTTCTCGACGAATAAAAGCCCACCAAAACGACAGTCTGCTCGTAAGTTTGTTTTTCTATTTAAAACCATACTGCCGGTGCCCCGGAAGAGCGCAGCGGACTTTTGAGATCCCTGCGCCGTGTCAGCGATTTAAAGCCAACCAAAGAGACAGGTCTGCTCTGAATGCTGCTAAATAGTTACGATATCTCATTATATAAGCACGGTGTGTTGTCTAAAGGCCTGTTAAGGAGTAATTCACCCTGGAATAGTCCTATGCTTCTTAACTACACATACTATGCTGACTTTCCGACTAATTCGAAGGTTTTTTTGTTGTCGAATTCGACTGCGTCAGAAAATACGTGGGAGAACAAAAATTTAACCCTGAATTCCGTAGTTTTATGTCAGTGTATTTTTGACCGCTTAGGATTCGATTTGGATCCATAGCGCGCCACTGGATGCATTTTCTCACTTTCGTTTCATTCTGAGTGCCATTGTTTTGCTTTGGTTCAATGCAATGATAACAGTCCCATGGAATGTCTACAATGGTGTAATCTTTCACTGCCTTTGCCCTTTGCTGATCAACATCTATTCACGCTTTTAAAGATTATTTTGGACATTTCAAACATTCTTGAGGTGAAGCATGGTTAAAACTAACCGGTTAATAGACAAACAGTCAGCTCATTCATCCGTAAATCATCGGTCCTCTTTGGTTCAATTGTTTGTAAACAAATGTGGAAAAACACATCCAATGGCGGCGCTCGTAGAGCCTAAAACTCATTGACCAATCGGTGGTTGACTATAGCCTCTTGCCTTAACTCTCTACATATAAGGACTCTAGTTACAACTAGCCAATAGTCCAGCACTTCGAAAAAAAAAAACTTGGATATTTTCGAATCTCCCGCTCTTTTCCTCGACGAAAGTCAATGGTCCTGCCTAGAGTCCCTATATGTAGAGAGTTAAGACACGAGAAATCATGGGCGCCGCCATTGGATGCGATTTTGCACATTTGTTTACATTCTGAGGCCGTTGTTGTGTTTTGCTCCACAGCAAAGATTACAGTTCCGCTAAGTTTTAAACGATGTAATCTTTCCCCTGCTTTTGTTGATCGACATGTATTAACGCTTTTTAATGATTCTTTTGAGATTTATGGACATTCTTGTGGTGCAATATGATTAAAATTAACAGATTCGTCGCAAATTAACTCTTTTATCTGTAAAAGACCGTTGGTAAACAAAACAAAAGTGCGAAATCGCATCCAATGGCGGCGTCCGTAGAGCCTAAAATTCATCGACCAATCAGAAGTTGACTACCCTCTTGTCTTAACTCTCTACATATAGGGACTCTAGTCCTGCCAAATTGCTACACCCGCGAGTGTCAGCTCATCTTACCTCGCTGTTGCGCATCGTTTGTCTTATTCAGAGGAAGTTTTTGAATGGAGAAAGAGCGAGAGAGAAAGAGAGAAGGAGACATAGAGGGGGAGGGAGAGAGAGAGAAAGAGAGAGAGAGAGAGAGAGAGAGAAAGAGAGAGAGAGAGTGAGAGAGGGAGGGAGGGAAAGGGATAGAAAAATTAAATTGGTGAAAAAAGTGGCAAAATTAAAACCAAGTTGGGTCACGGCTGGCCCACGTCTCACCCTTCGGACAGTGATGAATGAAGATGACAATGGTGCCAACTTGTAGAGGAGGTTGCATCCAAAGTTGCCAGTTTTCCGAGGTTTTTTAATTTTTGCCCCATTCTTTATTTCACCTACGCTATGCTACAACTTGAATAATTATTTTTAGCTATCCTCGGAATTTTAAAATATACTGATGAGGGAGCATTCATCTTAATAATCATCTTTGAAAATAAAAATTTACTTATTCTATTTATTTGTTTTTTCTTCATTTCTTATCGTGAGAAAAACAACAAGACAATGACATCTGTGAAAAGCGGACATTTCCCTCATTTCATGCACTCCACTTACGGGGGGGGGGGGGGGGTATTGGGGTATGGGATACCCCTCCAGGTATAAGAGAGGTTCGGGGGTCTCACCCCGGAAAATTGTGTTGAACTCTAGAAAACCCCTATTCTAATTGACATTCTGGGTTTCATTTGAGAGAGAACCGAAAAATATTCATGGAATGAAGAAAATCTTTCGCCAAGTTTTGATATCCTACTTCCTTTTTCTTTCCCATTTCACCTCGTTTCCCTCTCTTTTCTTCTAATTTTCCCTCTTTTTCTCTCCCTTCTTTCATTTTAGTGGCGTAGCGTGCTATTTGGCAACGTTGCACAGTGTTGATTTAAACCAATATAAAAGGTCGGATGCGAAGGTGTTCACCGAACACCCAATAGTTCGATCTTTTTCATGGATTTAAATGGACACAATACATCGTTGCCAAATTGCACGCTACGCTACTGTTTTATTTCCTTTCTTTTTTAATTGTATGACTCTGTTCGGTATTTTAACTCCCAGACCCCTCCCTCCTCCGCATACTCCACTGATAGTCTACAAAGGTGGTCAGAGTGAGAGTCGAAGGATGAAATAACCCACACTGAAAAAAGAGATTGTCATAATACTAGATTCTAGCCACTTTGACCAGAAAGTTCTGGTGTTAATACCAGAATATGGTCATAGAACTAGAATTTCCCAAAAAAAAAAAAAAAAATGATGGCACAAACGCTAGAATTCTGGCAAATGTATACACTGAAAAAAATGCCTAAATTTTAGTAATATTACCAGAAGCACAACGATATGTGAACCACAGAAAAGTCTAGTACTTTGACCAGAAAACTCTATAGTGATAATACCAGAATATGGTTATAGAACTAGAATTCCCTCGACACTTTCAATAATTATGGTAAAAACAATAGAATTCCGTTAACCGTACCATCCCTTACATTGGCTCACATATCGTCATGCTTCTGGTATATAATCTTATTTTTCAGTGTACTGTCTCTTGCATAGGTTCAAATGGTGTCATGCCTCTGGTAATATTTTAATGTAGTGATGCGATAAGGCGATATAAAAAACGTCTATCTGTTTATACAGACCTAAAGAGGAAAAAGTTCCCACGCCCTCTGGGAACAATCGGAGGAGCGAAGAGTTGACAACAGCGACTGCAACTAGTGGTGGAAAATTGTTCTCATTTTCCTTTTCCTGGCCGGACGAGGACACGGCGAGGCAGGCTGAAGCCGTGCCATGCGCGGCGGCGCGCGAACAAAATTGATGATATTCAAGTTGGGAAATGATGAAACTGTTCGCTTTCTCCATATATATTTATTTTCTAACTGTTCTTAAAGAGGGTTGTTTCGGATCGCACCGCGGAAGTATGGAGGAGGGGTGAAAAAAAAGGAGGATTTTCGGTTGGATCCTCTTACAGAAACACTTTTCGCGTCACTGCCAACCAACTATTTCTTTTTGTTTTTCGTTATTTTTTTTTTTTTTTTGTTTTTGTTTTTACTTCTTGTACTTGTTTTCACTTTTAAGATTGATGGAGGTTCTGCTCTCCTTCCCTTTTAAAAAAAGAAAAGAAAGAAAAGAAACAGGAAGCTGCTCTGCCCCTTATAGTATCTCTTTGATAAGTTCGTGTTCGTCAATAAACATTGGAATGTTTGTATTTACTTAGCTTTGAATCCCATTAATTTTTTAACCCATAACATCCTAGCGTAGCCATATGGCTACAGCTAAAGGGTAGCTTTCACTTTTGGGGATTTTTAAATTAAGGGGTAATAGATTGGCAATCAGATGTTAAAGATTAAATGTCATTTGGCATCACCTTTTTTGGGCATTCTAAAATTATTATTATTTTTTTTAAAGGTTTTCGGGTTGCTTTAGTAAGGGTTGAAAAAAAAATGAAATAATTCAGGATTTTATGGGTTGGGCTGAAATCAAACAAGTGGATGCACAGATAAGGAATGCGGATGTAGTGTTTGGACCTAGATTCTCTATAAACTCTAAAAAAATACTGCACGGAAAGAGAAGGATGTGTCATACGCACGAATTTGGGTTCGATTAAGAGAGATTTATTTATTTTTATTTATTTATTTATTTATTTATTTATTTATTTATTTATTTATTTATTTATTTATTTATTTATTTATTTAATTTTGTGCATAAGAGCCATTAGCTTGAAATACACGTCAGGAAAAAGAATAAAAAAAAAACTAAACAGATAAGTACATAATAATAATGATGGCTCTTAAAATTAAATTAAGTTTTAAGTATTAGCCCACAACTCCTCCACTCTGTAAAGGGCTTTGTTAATAAGAAATAGTCTTAACTGTCCAAAAAAATTATCAAACTCCTCATTTTTAAATGAAAGTTTAAGCTTCTTAGGAATTGATATGAAAATTTGAACATCTGAGACTGGAACAGAAGCTATTCAATGTAAAATCGCCTGAAAAGTCCATTGGTGGCATCAAAAAGTCATAAAATGCAATAATAAACTCACAAGAGGCGTTTAATAAAATCCAAGATGGCGGAGAAATATCGAGCAATTTGTATACATGCACTGAGAAAAATGTTACTGTAACGGTTAAAGTACAGTACTTCTGGATGCCATTCTCTTAGGCGCTAAGAGAGTCTCTGGTAGCCATCAAATTATTGAACTGCCTCTACAGAAGTACACTTTTGACGGCACAAGTTCAATTCCGGCATCGGCAATTCTGGTGGCGATCAAAATAAATTCAGGCGTTGGTCAAAATAATTCTGGTAATTGATAGGTCTAGTGTAACACACCGTAGACGTTTAATGACGTTCTGGTAAGCGCCACCAGAAAATTCTGGTCGTTCGTGAGGAAAGTTAGGTTATGGAAGCCGAGACTTAATATATTACGACATCACACTGTTAGAAATAATTTCTTTACGAATTGAAAGCTTTTAAAATTACTTCCAATAAACACAATAAGAGGTGGGGGGATTCAAAAGAAATAACGGAAACACTTTTTGTTTGGACAAGTACGAAACTGCAAATGAATACCTACTTGTGATTCCGGATTACTTTCAATAGAATCCATCAGCGAACTTTCAACGTCCAAGACTTTATTCACTTAATGAGCTCATGTCGATCCAACGACGAATTTTTGAACCTGATTTAGGTAAATGATATTCCGTCAAGAACATCATTTATCGCCAAAATCAAGATTCAAGCTAACGGAAAGCAAGTTTCAGTGAACTGAAGTAACGATAAGAGTTGACGAAACCAAAACACGTCTAAAATTTAAGTACGCAAATCTCACACTCCCATCACACGTTTGCGAACACTAGTAAATAGTAGGGAAACGAAAATTAATCAAGAAGCTTATAACACCAAACAAACAAAATTAAAACCAACTGATGTGAGCAGAAGCAGAATACAATGAGGCACCAACTTATAGGCTCTGCTCTGCACAGAGAATCCACGCACGATCACTGAGTTGAATTGAAAGTTTTTTCCAAATATAATATCCATTGAAATGAAAAACCAAGACACATGTAAGATTCACTACATTAACGCCTAATTATAAACAAGAAAACATTACAGTTCAACTAATTGTAAGAATTATTCAAAGCACGAGATACAGATCCGAGAGTAACAAGACAAAAAAATCAGTGCAAGCCAAGCCGCCAACTAAGAGAATGAGATGAGAAAATGACCCGCTCGCAGTAGAGAATTGTTACCAATCGCGCACTCATATATTTTCAAATTAGCATTATTTGTCAAGAAGCGCGGAGTACCGAAGTGGCAATGTACTAGACCACGGCGACGGAAAGCAGGGTTCGATCCTTGCCGCGGCCGGATACTTTTTAGGTTTTTTTTTAATTTGTGAAAAAAAAGTACCAGAATTTCCGGCCATGACTAAAGTATTTTCTGGTAAAAACTAAAATAATTCCTGTAGCGACAAAAATAATTCTGGAATCAACAAAAGTAAATTCTGGTAACCGTAAAAGTAATTTCCTGCCGATGCCTGTACCAGAATTTACTTTAATCACCACACATAGAATTTCTACGGAATAGTTAAATGTTCCATACTTTGGTGGTTACCAGCATTCCAGTGGCGCCGGCGGTAAATTTTTCTCAGTGTGCACCACGAACATCCAAGGATAGCCAACCTCACATTATCGATCAAAACCAATCACAACGTAAACAAACACATAACCTCTACCCCCTGAGGTTGTCAAAGTTGGCCATCCTTATGTTCGTGGTGCATGTATACAAATCGCTCGATATTTCTCAGCCATCTTGGATTTCATTAAACACCTCTTGTGAGTTTATTATTGCATTTTATGACTTTCTGATGCCACCAATGGTCTTTTCGGGCGATTTTACATTACATTAAACAGTCTTAATCGTTGTAGCAAAAATTTGCAACAGACCCATTAGATAAATACCGAATTTTGATTAAATTTGGCAACCACGCGACTCGTCTCCACCAATCACCGTTTTCCATTCTTATCCAGAGTCCATCCAAAAAGGCCTCCGTACACGCTCAAAGTAGGATCGGCAAATTGGCATCGGTGAGCTGAAATCCACTGCAAACAGTAAAATTGCCAACTTGACATTTCTAAAATTCAAACATAATATTGACCAAAACACCCTGAATACATCTCAAAACGTGGTTTATTTGTTCTGTTTGCAGTAGATTGGTGAACAGATGACACGCACCATCCATCGTCAAATAACTCTGCAGTTTGACGAACGGAACATCAACCAAACATGCAACGGTTGGCTCCATTGGCGGATCCAGCAATCTGACAACAGTGTACTCTCCCCATTTGATTGCATGAGAAATAATCGATTTGTCATGGGGCTACAGCCCCTCCAAGAATCGATTGTTAATCATACATTCAAATGAGAGGAATGCGCAGTTGCCAGATTGCTGGATCCGCCTATGGTTGGCTCACCTGCCGTTTTGTGGTGAATCTCGGCCCATCGATACCAATTTGACGGTTCTAATTTAAGCCAGGATTTAATTAAAGTCAGAACTTGGACTTTCAAAGATCTGTTCGCTAATTATTTATCCAACATTCCACTTTTTCCCCATTTCTTCTACGCCCAGTCCGGTCCAGTTCAGTCTGGTCCCCTTGGTAGGTATTCTGGCGGAACCCGGATGCGGACCGCCGAAAGACGTAAATATACAAGGGTCACTGCCTCAACGTGCCAGTGCAGTTTTCACCTTCAGTGATAAAATTGTTGAGACCCGCTATCAATGTAAAGAAAGTGACAAACTCTGTTGAGATTTAAAATTGAGGAGTATTCAGTGGCGTCGCGCGCAATGTGGCAACAATGTATTCTGTCCATTTAAACTTATGTAAAAGATTGAATTCAGGGGTGCACAGTGCACGAGGAAAATTCGATATATTTAATGAGTTTAAATGGAGCAGTTGCATTGTTGCCAGATGGCACGCGACGCCACTGGGAGTATATAGTTCTCACCTTCGTTGATAAAATTGTCGAGACCAGCTATCAATGTAAAGAAAGTGACAAAAGCTGTTGAGATTTAAGATTATAAGGATTATTTATAGATCCGTTGAACTATACATCTAACAGTGTCAATTTCTGTTCATTTTTCTTGAGTATTCCTCGTGTCATACAACGAACGATAATTATTGCAGGCCAAGATAAGACATTCGTTATGAGATCCATGCTTCAAGGCACTTGAGATTGCATAGCGCCGAAATCTTTACGTAGTCGGGTATAACATAACTGATAATACGTCTCCAAAGCAGTGGCGCAGTGTGCAATTTGGCAACGTCGTACTGTTTCCATTTAAACAAATGCGAAAGGTCGAATGTGAAAGTGTTCACCGAACGGCGAACACCTTATAGTTCGATCTTTTTCATGGGTTTAAATTGACGAGATGCAACGTTGCCGGATTACACGCTACGCCGCGCCACTGATCTTAAGTATGAAAGTTTAATGGAAACTATGAACAGTAAAAGCAAAACAAAGTAATAACTGCGTACCAGTGGCGTAGCGTGCAATTTGGCAACGTTGCAATGCGTCCATTTAAATCCATTGAAAAGATCGATCCACTGGGTGTTCGGTGAACACTTTCGTATTCGACCTTTTACATGGGTTAAAATAAACACATCACAACGTTGCTAAATTGCACGCTACACCACTGCTGCGTACAGTAAAGAAAAGAGAACAATATCTATGGAGTATCTGATCCCTCGCATGTAAAATATAGGGGACGGAAATGTTTACCCCCACTTCAAAATGTTTAAAATTAAATGGTAGTTTTTGGTTCTCTTTGTTCTGAACCAGTGGCGTCGCGTGCCATCTGGCAACAATGCAACTGCTCCATTTAAACTCATTAAATATATCGAATTTTCTTCGTGCACTGTGCACCCCCTGAATTTGATCTTTTACATAAGTTTAAATGGACAGAATACATTGTTGCCAAATTGCACGCGACGCCACTGTTCTGAAACCTACCCTAAACCTCCATTTTTTCTGAGTCTTTGGTGAGACATTACCTGAAGAACAAAATTGAGATCTACAGCTCATGTCGGTTACTTTTAATTTTACGTTCTCCAATTCAAAAGTCATCTCCAATGAGCAACAGGCTCCACAGTAGTAGTAATGAATTCGCTTTTCTCTCTTTATTCCCATTTGATTGCATGTGTTAGAAAAGGATGGAGATAGGGACTTGTCACATGACTTCAGTCCCTGCGTCTATCCTTTTCTAAAATTTGCGTTCAAATGGACGAAGAGAGAGAAATATTAATTCTTGGCAGCAGCTATGACAGGTTTATTTATCTTAAGGTTAAAATAACTAGTCTATTACTACAAAACTAATTATTTTATTTACAAATTTGTGGATTTAATCTATCCTTTCGGGTGATTACTAAAAGGTAAAAGTATATAGAGTTAATATTACAAATGCACCACGTGACGTTGGTCACGTCTCAGTATTTTATAGTACAATGCCCCCCCCCCCCCCCCCAAAAAAAAAGAAAGTAGAGAGCAGACGAAAATAGCATCATAATTTTATCAGCTTGAAATTTTCAAATAAAAATTGTCACATAATATTCAATTGTTTGTATTCCGTCGTATAAAAGGGAGGATGCGTCTCCATCAGTGGCGAAGCGTGAAATTTGGCCAATGAATTTTCTCCATTTAAATTCACCAAAAAAGTCGAACGCTTCAGTCATCGGCGATGACCAGGCATTTCGACCTTTCTAATGTGTTTAAATGGCGAATAGGGAACGTTGCCAAATCTCACGCCTCGCCACTGGTCTCCGTCCATTACACGAGACGGTTTTACGAAATCGTGTCGTATTGTCTTACAGAAATATCTTTGTGACAGTGGCGGCGCGGCGGCTCATGCATTTTGGCAGCAATGTTTTCCCTCCATTTGATTCAATGCAAAATAATCGATTCGATAGCGGAGCAGCGCTTCACCTCCAATCGATTGTTTTACAAGTACTCAAATGGAGGGAAAACATTGTTGCCAAATTACACGAGCCACCACTGCTTTGTGATGAAACTTGACGATTTATCGAGATGGAAATTTTATAAACACGCCAATTTGTCGTCCATCTGACGCATAGGCGTGAGTCGAATCAAACGTTTCATGATAATATTTCACGTTTTAAATTTGTCGAAGGACGAATGAATGTGCGAATAATCGTGAATATTTTTTCCTTTGTTCGTCTTGAGTCATAAAATCAAAGAAAAATATTAATTGAAGTAATTGAATTATAGATCGCTGTTGAGAAAATGAAAATCAGTTCGGAAATTTTGAAATGTTGGATTCAAATCACGCCTACGAATCAGATGGCCGACGGATTCCCCTGGCAAATTCTGTTTTTTTTTTTGCTTTAAAAGTGTTTTGTGATGACCATGCAGCTTCACCAATCGTACAAAGATAAGGGTGCTCATTGGAAATATCCTATTTTGAATGTCCATTGTACAAAATGCCCAACAAGAAATGCCCATCAAAACAATGTCCACTCTAAAATGTCCAATACACAATAATTGGTCCATGGTGAATAAATGTCCATAGAGAAGAATGTCCAATAGTCCAATAGTAGAAATCGTCCATGAATCTAAAAACCTCAGGGTCTTTAATGTCCCGAAGGTGGCGGCTAAAATTAGAAATGAAGAAGCAAATCAAAAGCAGGAATGATCATAGATTTTCACAAAACTGCCCTTAGACAAAAGCTGCACCAATCTGGCCCTGTGCATCCGACAATGTAATGACTTCGTTTTTCATGCTTTTTTATAACTTGAGGTAAAATTTATAACTTGTGGACTTTTTTTTGCGTACTTACATTTAGTCTATGATTGGGCATTATTTTAAGGGGCATTGATGTATTATTAGACAAATCCAACATTGGACATTTATTTACAATGGACAAATTGTAATTGTACATTTTTTAGTGGACATTTTTTTAATAGACATTTCTTATCGAACATTTTGAATAGGACATTTCCACCTCTCACCAGAATAAGATGTTCATTAAAAAATTTCAGCCAGCTGCACCGAGCACTACCACCACCTACCCTCTCAATATTACTAATACCAACTGCAACTATATCCCCCTACTTTGAGAACGTATCACGTTGTTTAGGAGTAAACGCTTTGTAACTGTTGTAGACATTCATTTTGGCTTTACCGTCTAACGATTTACTTCCAATATATTTTCCCGGGCCCTATTGTTAACCTGATCTGCCGTGATATAAATGATCTCTTTATTACTGGCCTTTAGATGCTCGACTATCATATCACGCTCTTTTTGTGACGTAACACTATCCAAAGCCACAACTGCAAATTTAGACCCAACACTCATCATTACATTGGTATGATAAATGAGCTGATTATTACTATCAAAACTATGAAAAGTAACAGAGTATAGTTCAATTTTTTTGCAAAATGCTCAGCATTTTTGGGTCAGTTCTTGGTGATATAGCAGCATAAGCAAATTTTATTTTTTCTATCCACTAAACTACCTGTCCCTTCAAGGAAAATGACTGATTTGCGTATGATGATAGGGCTATAGTTTCCTCAACATCGATTCCTTCTTTTTTTTAAAAATTTTTATCAAATTTTCTGGTTGAAGTTATTTCTTCTATTTTCTGTAAACATCGGGTACAATACGAGAACTTTCCCCCCTCGATTTTTCTTTTGAGTGGATGGAAAACCAAATTTTTTGGAAAATTGAGTCTGGAGTTTCTACATCTTGTCTACTCGGCATTACAATTTCGCGAATGTTGTTTTTTTCCCTAGTGTATCGACCATTGAATTGAATTCGTTTAGTGCCGTATCGTTGGATACCTCAATTCTTTTTGAAATGAGTTTCTTTTAGCAGTGTCTGCGTTGTACTTGAAATGTTTTGGTGACACCATTTCACTGTATCCGTTGTGGATTGAGAACTTTCATCTTGCTGATCACAATTACTTCCACGATCGTTTTCTTACGGAAACACAACACGAGTCCTGCATCATTTATTTATTTATTTATTTATTTTTGAGGACTATAAGCCTTTCTTGAACGACCACAATTTTAGTCTCAAAACTAACCGAAACACAATTTAACTAAAAAACCGCATGCAATCACTTGACGCTTGAAAATCACGAGGTTATGTTTAGTGGCGTATCGAACGAAAGTTGGGTGAGTGACTGAAGTTCGAGCCCTCACGATGATAGTTCAACATATCATTCTTAGACTGCATGCATAAGCGGATACTGGAATGTGTCTATCTCATTTTCCCTTCTATTTAACTCATGCTTGGAAAAGGATAGCAGAGGGGGGCCATCAAGTGCTTTAGCCCCCATCTCTGTCCTTTTTTAACGCACTATTCAAATGGAAGGAGAGAGAGAAAGATAGATTATGTGTCCTCCTGATGTATAATAATTTTGGTATCTAATCGCATTCTCTGATTACATCATGTTCGAATAACAATCGACGACTATGAATCTTCAACGAAGGAGAATCTTCAATATATTCTTATGGGTAAGTTGATTACCTAATACCTTAGAACGCAGCTGAAAAAATTCTCTTTGAATTTCTCACAATGACCGGCCTCGATTATGAGTTTTTATTGTTTTTATCAAAACAAAAAATGCTTACGCATCATTATTTCAATTTCAGCTTCAATAATCCGTCATCGTGAGAAACTAAATTTTTTGTTGAACCCAATGTTTTGGTAAAACTCAAATTCAAATATCGACTACTGTCAACTATAGTCGAATTTCCGCGACGAATATATTCGACAACAACATTGCCAACCTACGCATGACAACAGTGGATGACACGAAACTGGATCGTGTTTTTCGAACTTTTTCGGTGTTTTCAGTCATCGATGGCATCAATTCGATTTTGAATTCAAGTCCGGCGTGAATTCGAAATCGAATTGATGCCATCGATGCCCCGAAAACACATCTAAAAACACAATTGAGTTTTCTCGAATATGTAGTCAGGTTAGTATTGTTTATGATATTCGATCGCGAAAATTCGCCTTTATATTTGAAAAAAAAAAAAAAAAAAATCATCGCGATTTTTGTATGGATCTCCGCTTTTAAGAACATTAGAGGCAGTAGCGTAGACCGAAGGGGGGGACGGGGGGGCTACGGAGTCTGGGCCTCCCTTTCCCCTTGACACCAACATTTTCCCTAAAAAAGGGTCATTTTTTGCGTTGTCAGGGCAATTTTACCAAGCTAACACCTTTGGACTCCCCCCTCTTTGGACAATTCTTGCACCCCCGACCCCCCTCAAAAAATGTCTCGCCAAGCCACTGAATAGAAGTTCACATATCGGGAGCTTCTGGTACTTTTGTTATATCTTTTTTTTTTTTTTTTTTTTTTTTTTTTTTTTTTTTTTTTTTTTTCAGTTAAAATTAACACGTTCATCGACAAAGAACTCTTTTATCCCGATAAAACACCAATTGGGGCCTCTGGTGAGTTTGAAAACCAAGTGCCAAACGCATCCAGTATCACGGCGCACAGTGGGGCGAGCCAATTGGAGGGGTTGGACATAGAATTTATTATTAAAAAAATTTAAAATCAAAATTTTTTCGGTTTGAAAACAAAATATAAGGGGTTATTCCTATGGGAAATTTTTCGATAAAATCAATAAAACCACTTTCAAACTTCTGCATTGCGTATTAACAAAGGGTTTTCGCATATCTAAAGTCGCAACGCCATACCATGTCCGGCTAACGACTAACTATACATTTATCTAGACAGGTGGTTTAATAGGTAACCTGCGTAACCAGTATGGGGGATTTTTAGGTTAGGTTTAAGCGAGTAATTTGTCCATTTGTTTCCGTGTATTTTGATGTAGCGCCAACGCACAATGGACCGGAACATGCGTTGATCCAACGCGCGTCACCCTGCATCAAAATACACGGAAACAAATGGACCAATTACTCGCTTAAACCTAACCTAAAATTCCCCCATACTGGTTACGCAGGTTATTCATTAAACCGCCATTCTAGATAAATGTATAACTCGTTGTATCCGGCCTCTCTCATTGACTCGCTCCACAGTGCGGCGTCCGTAAATTCTAAAACTCGTTGACCAATCCGAGCAGAGGCGTCGCGTGCCATATGGCAACAATGCAACTGCTCTATTTAAACTCATTAAATATATCGAATTTTCCTTGTGCACTGTGCACCCCCTGAATTCGATATTTTACATGAAATTAAATTGGATAAAATATATTGTTTTCGAATTGCACGCGACGCCACTGAATCAGAGGTCAACTACCTTCTGTCTTAACTCTCTACATACAGGGACCAGTGGCGTCGCGTGTCATGCTAATCATCCATTTAAACTCATTAAATATATCGAATTTTCCTTGTGGACTGTGCACCCCCTGAATTCGAAATTTTATATAAGTTTAAATGGATGGCATGCTGTGTTGCCAAACTGCACGCGAAGCCACTGACAGGGACTCTGGATTCGGTTTCCCTTGAAGTGAGAATCTGTCGTTTCTTCACATCTCCCCGCAAAAGTTTCTCCCGGCGCGGGCGCGGCGAAAGAATGAGTAAAGCGTAGGGTCGCAAGAAGTATGGCGTTGGAGCTAGCCGCATGAAGACTCAGAAAGACGCAGGCGGCTCGACGACCCCTAAAGTCCTGAAAGTGCCTGAAAGTGTGGGTATGCAATTCCTCCTCCATCTCTCTCTCTTCCACTGCCTTCTTTTTTCCTCCTCCGCGTACGTGCTTTGGCTTGGAACTCACGCGGCTGTTTTGAGTGACGTAACGCGCTTTGCAAGGAGCAAGGAGCCGCTTACCTTTACCTAGTGCGGGAAACTTTCCGCCGCGGTTCGACCGGCCTCTTCGCGTTCCACAAGAAAAAACACAGCGTTGCCAAACGTCCACAGCCACACTTTATGTGCCTTCAAAAACACTAAAAATTCATTATTTTTATTTCCGATATACAAAACCGAACCTTTGGAAATACTCATTGCTCAAGTATGTAGCAACCTCCATCATTGGTTACGTGCGACCGACGCATTGTGGGCAAAACACGGCCAAAAATCAGAAAATAAATTTCTTGTCGATTCATTATTTATAAACTGTCAAACCCAATTTTAATAAATGAAAACCCTTTTGGCAAGTAGTTTTAACCTTTAAATAGTCCAGCAGGATGATTCTGCTCGTTTGGACGAGACGAGACAAGATAGCGAGAATCGATCAATCCCATTGGTTTAAACGGCGTCACGTGACAGATTTGAAGTCATTCCAGCTCCTTCTCGTCGTGCTCCGAGTCATGAATTTGAAAAGAATGACTCGAAGCACGACGAGAAGGAGCTCGAATGACTTCAAATCTGTCACGTGACGCCGTTTAAACCAATGGGATTGATCGATTCTCGCTATCTTGTCTCGTCTCGTCCAAACGAGCAGAATCATCCTGCTGGAAATTTTCTGAAGTAGACTTACAAAGGCCAAAACTATGATTTTTGATGATTTTTTTTCTCCTTTGATTTTTCGCCGATTTTTTTTGATCTCAGACCACAGTGTGACGCAGATAAAGAAGCCCTTTGCCCTCTCACCCTCACGCCTCATCTTTGCAATAACCTCGCTCGACCCCCACTCCAACTTAGGCCTGTGCGATGTTCGATACATCGACGCTTGTTCGATGTTTAAGGGACATCGAATGCGGTTCGATGTCTCATGAGATGCATCGAAACATCGATCCACATCGAAACATCGATCCACATCGAAACATCGATCCACATCGAAACATCGATTCACATCGAACATTACAACTTCGATTAATATCGATTTTTCCGCCCAAGGGTCGTGTTGGTCACTGTTCCAATCGATCTTGAAACAAAATCAGATATGACAGTTTTTTGTTGAGTTTTGGTATTTTGATGTAAATGTAATGTTTACATGCAGATCGATTTTTCGATGCATATCGATGTTTCGATGTTTTTAGGTATTTAATGATTCGATACGATCGATGTTTCGATTGGATCCATGTTTCGATATTTTCCGATATTTCCGATTTTTTTCGATTCTCGATGTTTCGATACATCGCTCCGATGTTAGAAATCGGCATCGAAGTGACTTCGATGGACCGAACGAGACATCGCACAGGCCTACTCCAACTCCGGCAACAACGCATACTACGTATATTAACTTATTTTGACGTCTGATTGACACCGCGTTCTATGTAAGTTTACAATAGTTGATTAATAGTCGCGGTGTAGTCGTAGTAAAGTTGAACTTACTCTGTGAAATTCTCGCCCGGTTTCGATGTTCCCGATGTTCATCGTTGCCAGATTTCAGGGAATTATCAGTAGATTTTACATTGATCCTTATGGGAAATCTACCGATATTTCCCTGAAATCTGGCAACGCTGCCGATGTTCCTCATTCCGATACCTATATACCCTCCGATCCTTCCCCCCTATTCCCCACCCCTCCCCCCTCCCCCTCTCAATACTGCTCAGCCCCTCCTCGACGCACCGCGACTTGTTTCTCTAACCTAGCCTCCGTCTCTGCTCAAACATGCGAGCTCAAAACATCCCCCTCCCCGCCCCGCCCCCTCCCCCCACATTCACGCCAATCTCGCGCAATGCCCTCCCTCACCCCCCCCACGACATTCCACGGAGCGCGAAATATTGTACCTTCCCTCTTTTTCGATGATCCTGTTTTCGTTGGCAAAGTACTGCCATCACTGCACCAGGGCTGCCGTTTTGCGTATAATCAATGCTATTTTTCAATTCACCGATGATTCCACCGGTTGAGAAAAGATTACACAGTTCAGTTCAGTGCACGGCTGTAATTAACTAAAATACTCGCATCTGTAATCTTTTCTCAACCGGTGGAGTCGTCGATGACTTTAAAAAACTTGCGGATATTTTAATTAATCAACGGACGTTCCATCGATTAAGGAAAGATTATAAATCACAGTATTTTCGTGCATTACAGTCAGACACTAAACTGAACTGTGTAATCTTTTTTCAACCGGTGGAATCATCGGTGAATAGAAAAATAGCATTGATTATACGCAAAACGGCAGCCCTGCACTGCACTCATGTTGAGCCATCCAATGAAAAGTTCAGTCAACATTTGGAGAGTCTGATGATGGAGGCAGTGGCGTCGCGTGCCATCTGGCAACAATGCAACTACTCCATTTAAACCCATTAAATATATCGAATTTTCCTTGTGCACTGTGAACCCCCTGAATTCGATATTTTACATGAGTTTAAATGGATAGAATACATTGTTGCCACATTGCACGCGACGCCACTGGATGGAGGATGAGGAGGGGAAGATATTTACAAATGGAATAGTGGTCAAGGGAAGTTTATGCGTATAGCCTATATAGAAAGACTATTAAAGGGGCTGCTGCAAACTTTGGTTATAAACTATTTAATAGTCGATTCTAGTGTAAAAACCTCCAAAATCCACTCCAAAACTCAATCAACGCTTTTATTTGTGCGGGCGTAATAGTGGCTGAGGGCAGTAATAATTGGAGATTCCCATCTAACAATACTGTAACTCCATCAAAAAGTGACCAATAAGAGGCGACGTTTATGGGACACCAGTGTCACCAGTTCGTCGGATATGGATCACTACTCTGGTGCGACTAATTACTCTGTGAATCATCCTTGTTAGCATAGAGAGAGTGACGAAATTAAGATAGGAATCTCCCATTATTACTGTCCTCAGCCACACGGAAAAAAAAGATTAGTGAAAATAACCATACGGATACCTGATTTTGACACCTGCTAGATATCATGGTAAACTTGACCAAAAGTATGGTACGTTTACCGATACTTTGAGTAAATTCGACTTGCAATCAGGTAACATCACCTAGTACCAAGTCAAAACATAGTATACTTCTGGTTAACATTACCATAACATCTAGCAGGTGCCAAAATCAGGTATCCGTATGGTTATTTTCACCGTAGTTTTTTTCCGTGCACCTATGCGCCCGCGAAATTAAAAGCGTTTATTGAGTTTAGGAGTGGATTTCAAAAGTTTTTAGTGCTGCCATCGTTATTTTTCGAGGTTTTTACACCAGAATCGACTAGTAATACCTCTTATAGCAAAAGTGTGAAACAGCCTCATTAAAGAAGGGTCCGTCAAGAATTTCTCTAAGCTGATATATACAGTGTTCTTGGCAAACTATGTAAGATTCTACACTGTAGAATGAACCTTTGTCTTGAAGACTAAAAGACTAGTTATGAGTTGGCACTTATGCGCGTAAAGTAAAAATCAATGAGAAATCAATGAGAAATCAAGAGCAATGGGTTACCCATGTAAAATATCGATTCGAGAGGGTGCACCTGACTGCGCCGCATAGTGCAACCCAATACCAAATTAGAATTTTCTGGATTTTTTTTTTTTCTTTTCCAAATTAATCAGTGTAATTGCAGAATTGGGAGATTTTTTGTTCAATGTACAAAAATCGATTTTCCGTCGGGGTTTTTCCCGTGTAATTGCCCGACCACTAAGACTTACCCTCAAAAACACCCAGATCCCGATGTGGTCCAAAGAAGATATCGATTGAACTGGTTTCAAGGAATTTTTCTGCAATTAAATATTTACTGTGTATTGTAAATTGGATGATCAGACCCTTGAACGCTCCAATATCGACCATCTACGAGTTCACGTTTGAGTTTCGAGTTCAGTTCACCCAAACTAAACTTTCATTTTTTTTCACTTTGGAAAGAGTAAAATCATAATCTCACTTAAAACTTCTCGATACGCCAGCATGAATGGCTTCGTCTAAATCAGTGAGATTCCTTTCTTTTTCTTATTTCTCTTACATTTAACATTTACGGTCAGAAAACCGCGATGACGTTGCGTATTTCATTGTGACAATGATATTGTGCGCGCTTAAAGTACTTTCTAAAATCCTTGTTTCTTCTTTACGCGAGCAGTCTGCAATGTGATCCTTAATGTTGGTGGAGTCAGTGGATTATTTCAATGAAGGGAATCGCACCTCTAGTTCTCGCGCTTCCGTGAAGACGATGAAAAGTACTTTTTAAGTGAAATCGATAAGATGCAATGGTCATGATGCATTTCGTGCTGGGGAAATGAATCAACTAAAGCTAAATCATGTGACTGTTAGATTGGAGATTTGAGCTGAACATTCTTGTTGAATTTCTCCAATTCTCTTTTATACGATCCTTGAAGAGTTTTTGATTTAATAAAATCAAGCATTAATTTCGTTTTGTTGCTTTCTTTATCTTTTCGTTTCTGCCTCACATCCACTATTTCGTCTGATACGTCAGTTGCGAGTTTTTGCTGCAGCAGAGTATGGATTCGCAGTGTGAAATAATGCGGAAACTGATGCACACATACTGAAAATTACCAAAATTCCCAAAGGAATAACAAGCGTTTTGGATTTGTTTTTTGTTTTGTTTGTTTTTTTTTTTTTTTTTCAATTAGACGCTTTAGAGAACTCTGGCAACAAGAGTAATGAAAATAAATTCCTCACTCATTAATAATCAAATTCTTAAAATAATTTTTAAGAGAAACACTGAACACTTTTAACACTGAAAAAAAAAATAAAGGGGACCAAATTGTTGATTTAACAATAAATGATACTTTTGAAGGTGATGCCAAACTGGTAAAAAATACTAAAAACTATTTACATTAACTCACACATTTATTTTAAAAATAAAATTTTTAAAATAACAGTTTCAACTTACTGTTATGGTCCTAAAAATTAAAAACATCTGTTAAATCGTGCGTTTTTCTACACGCAAGGCGATCCTGAATTGATCTGAATGACCCGCACCTCATACAGAGCTCTTAATACTGAAGAAAATATAAGACGAAAAAATTAAAATTTTCATTTCATCTAAAGGTTGAACTTATGAAATCTGAAAATCGAGCAAAAACCTCTTATTTTTGGCGATGGACCTCCCATCCTTTTTTATTTTTCCTGGAGAATCTATCGAATTGGGAACACTACTAAGGGACAGGTCTAAACCGTTTAACTTCATGTATGACACCGATTATATAATTGCTGTAGGCTCGTAATATTAATGATTCTTTAAATGATTGTTCATTCACACGGGCGTCAAAAAGAGAGAAAAAAACTTGCCGAAAGGGGAGGAAACACGAATGTGAACGGGACAGAATGAGCATAAAAGTATGCCTATTTCAGCTGGATATTTGTAGCGTAACCTCCTTCTACGGATTCGAATAATGTTTGTCCCATGCACCTACATCCCTCATAATCATACTTGTCAGAAGAAACAGGAACTCGGCTATTACCGTGGATTCTGGAGAAAGGATAGAGCTGTCTCTTTAAGAAGGGAAGAGACTTCGCAATAAATTTATGCAAATGTGACAGTTACACGGGAGATGTAGATATGGATGGATCCTGTAAAAAGATATGATCCCGTAATATTAAAAAAAAAAAAAAAAAAAAAAAAAAAAAAAAAAAAAAAATGCCTTAAATACATTCGGTAATAATTATTGAAAAATAGGCCTTTTGGCTCACCATAATTATTCATTTCCAAATCGATAGGAAATAAGTTCATCTTTCAAATGAATTGTTCAATCAGCTGTAGTGTCGCATGCAATCTAGAAAGACTGCATTTTGTCCATTTAAACGCATGAAAAAAGTTGAACTATATTCTAGGTGAACAAGGTATACTCCCTTGAATCGATATTTTACAGAGGTTTATATGGACGCAATTCAGCATCGCCAGATTGCACACGATGCCAATCAGCTAATGTGAAACCAATTTGTATTTGAGATCGAAATCTAATCAGTCACAGCAGCGTTAATTTTGTCCATCTCCAGAAGAAGGGCCTTAAAAACACCAGATGTGCTCTTCAGAGACAATAACACTTACGACCTCAATAGAATTTACTTAGATGAGCACGCCTATCATTCTATGAAACCTTATTTCGGAGATGGCATCAATCGTTACTCCTTTCTTTCGTCCGCTTCACCATTTATATTTTCTATTTTCGACAAATTTGATAAAAAGTGGTATCAGCGACTGCCCCTGTGTAATCCCTCTCCAAACCCGTGTTCCGAATCAGCTCAGTAAGTTCATTCAGACCTATCGGCTCTTGAAAAGGGGAACGCTCTGCGCCGAACTGTGAAGTAACAGGAAAAGTAAGACACACGCATTGCGTAGCCAGATGACACAGGTTTACATCATAAAGGGGACACTGATAAATGGAAGTTGGGTTTGAATAACACTCATTGATACTCTCTTTTTTTATTCCCTACCTCCCTCCCTATCACTGTGTCTCTCTCGCTCTCTCTCTCCTTTCTATATATTTTTCTCCTCTCTCTTTCTCTCTCTTTATCTTTTGCCCACTGTATGAATTGTTGGCAGAACTGTCGATCTGAGTCCAGCCACAGGGTGCAGAGTGCCTCAAACGTTATAAATGGTTGGCTCGCAACTCAATTTTACAGTAGTATCGCTGCTAATTGAGCTGAGGCGCACCTGCGTTAAATCTAAGAATCCGGGGACGTTTGAGAGCAGATTTTTTTTTTTTTTTTTTTTTTCTGCGTTTTGTTCCGTGTAGTCTCATCTCATATTTTTCTATGCCACGTCCTGGATAAGCAAAAGTGTCTTGGCCAGTTTCTCTTAATTAACATATCTCAATTTTCCTATCGACCCCAAAAATGATCATTTCGTGAAAGTGGTATCCAGAAATGTTTCTGAGGACAGGAGGAGGGGGGGGGAGCCTCGCCAAAAAAGGGCCAAATTTGAACCCTCTTTTCGGCCCTTGAAATCCCGGACCAAATATGGCTTAAATTACTCCCTAAGGTGACCTGATACTCGTGTTAAAATTTCAGCTTGAGTATACGCACGGTTTCCGAGATATGTGGGGGGGAGTTCCTCATTTCACGAATTTCGCTAGTCAATTAGCTGCAACATTTCAATGCTTTCAATGGGGAACTTTGCCCCCCCCCCCCATAAAACGGAAACCGTGCGTATATTCAAGCTGAAATTTTAACACGAGTATCAGGTCACCTTAGAGAGTAATTTAAGGCATATTTGGTCCAGGATTTCGAGGGCCGAAAAAAGAGTCCAAATATGGCGAGGCTCTTTGGAATTTGAAGCGTCGAATGGAGCAATTGTTGGATATTTCCAGCGAAAGGCAAATTTTGAGGCTTCTCGGAGGAAAAGGGGCTTCAAGGGGTGTTATCGGTGACCTGATTAGTGCGATTACTATATAAGTTACCATTTATACTATATAATCGTCGGTTTTTGGGGTCAATTTTACGGTCATCAGAATTGATCAATAAAAAATTACCCATCATGTAAAAAGTAGGAGAATTCAGATCTAATCGAAAATAACCTTCATTTTCATTTTAGATCTGTAAAAATTTACTTTTACTATCCAATGGTTCGACAGTTACCGATAACTCAACAATCGAGAAATCTATCACACCCCCACACCCCAATATGCCCAACTCTGGTAAAGAGTACAGCTGCAAAGTTTTCTG
Organism: Trialeurodes vaporariorum; assembly: GCA_011764245.1. NCBI lineage: Eukaryota > Metazoa > Arthropoda > Insecta > Hemiptera > Aleyrodidae > Trialeurodes > Trialeurodes vaporariorum. Next base: position 5,103,669 of record VMOF01000369.1, on the reverse strand, counting down.
AGTTCTACAATCATATATTCTACAACGAGCTATACATTTATCGAGAGTGGCGGTTTAATAGGCAACCTGCGTAACCAGTATGGGGGATTTTGAGGTTAGGTTTAAGCGAGTAATTTGTCCATTTGATTCCGTGTATTTTGGTGCTATGCGCGGCGCACGGTGGACCGGAACATGCTTTGACGCACTGTGCGGTGCGTAAACCTAACCTCAAAATCCCCCATACTGATTCCGCAGGTTGCCTATTAAACCGCCTCTCTAGATAAGTGTATATGTATATCTCGTTAATATTCTATTCCACATCAAGCACATTGAATTCTAAGCGACTAATGACGGTATCGCACTTTGGTCTGAGATCGTCATAAAGTGGCAGTGTTGTCAGATTGGGGTGAAAAAGCCGCACGTTTAACATTGATTTAAATTGGGACGATACGGCTTTTTACCAGCTCAATCTGGCAACACTGTAAAGTGGCCAAAACACTTCTCATCAAATCAGCATTTAATTAACTTTCAAAACCAATCCTAACTACAAAATATACTATCAGCAAGTAATTTAAACACAGAAATGTCACTAGAACGTTTTAAATTAAGCTTAGAAAAGACAAAAACGACGATTATTGATGACTTTTTTTCACTGGTTTTTGACCAATATTTTTTTCGATCTCCACAATCATAGATCGTAAATCGTCATAGGGCTCAAAACACTTCGAACTCAAACCAAGAATTTCAATCAAAAAGGGAATCCAGCGGTGGCTCCTGCAATCTGGCATCTATGCTTATTTACCATTTAACCCTTTAAATCCGGCACTATGACAAACCCTTCTCACACATTTTTTATCAATCTTAATAAATAGCATGAACTTTTCTCGTTTAGTTTGATGTGCATAGTGACTTTTTTAAAAATACATTTAAAATCACATGAATTTGATGGTACGAATTTGTACCGTCAAGATACAAAGGGTTAAACCTATGCAAATGTATCGATATATTGGGGGTGCAGTTGCACCTTCTAAAGATAGATTGTTTTTCTTAAGTTTAAATGGAGAAAAAACATTGTTGCCACATTGCACGCGCGCCACTGGTTGAGTCACTGCGGTTGCATCAAAAGCTAATGAACTGTATCTTTAATCGTCTCTGATGTGATCGGCAGAGCCCCCCCCCCCCCCCCTAAACTAAAACGTCCCCCTCCTTCTCGCCACGAAACGCGAAGTCCCGCCGCGCCGCCGCCCACCCGTCTGCGTGATACACGGTGCAGGGACTCCAGGCTGGCTGCGGATATCCGTACAGTGCTGCCATTTTTCAAATAGATAAATGAAAAAAAAATGTAATTTATGTAACTGAGCATGGATAGAGTTGCGATTGGGCATCGATGTGTATGAAGAGGGGAATGGATGAGCTAGGGTCATTATTTATATGAATCAAGAAGCCGGCGCGGCGACCTTTCTATCAATGGTTGCACTGGTCTATAAACCCAGTTACCCTCAACTCAACCTCAACGTCAAGAGTAAAACGCGCACACCTTCCTTTTAAACGCACTCGGGGTGGCGAGCGATGGCTAATAAAGCCAAGTCGTTAAAAATCATTTCCTTATCAATTTGAGGGAATGAAGATATGAATTAAATTTACGAAGTTTCTTTGAAAGGGGTCAAGTATCATCCGACGTTGCCATTTTTCTGCGAAAATTTGATTTTCTTTCATGAAAGCCAAAGTGCACGCTAGGGCCAGTGGCGACTTGTGCAATTAAAAACCTTAGAGAATCTCTTTTTAGTTTAGGTTTTTTTAGGGATTTTAAGGTTAAAGCCAAATGATTGAAAATGTTCAATTCTTAGCGTCTACTGCAACGAGAAAAAGGGGGAAAAATGATGAAGAAAACATATGTTTTCCCTCTTTCTTTATTCGTTTTCCTTTTTTCTCTTTCTCTTTCTCTTCTCTTCTTTTTTCTTCCTTTTTTTCCTTTTTTTTTTTTTTTTCTTCCTTCTCTTCTTTTTTTCACTTTTTTCAAGCCCCTTTCCCAAAAAAGTGGGGGAGCTTGAGCCTCCAAAGCCCCCCCCCCCCACGGACCGCCACTGTTAGAGATCCTTCATGAGGATTGTAAACACTGAGAGAATTATTATTTTAATCCAAGGTGTATTTCGTTTTTGTTAAAGAAACTGCACAGTGAAATATTGACTAAGAGGAAATCCCTTTAATTAACCCAAGAAAAATGTCTGCTGCTACAAATAAAAGATTCCTTGTTGTGACACTGATTCTCCTTCATGCAATCAGAACTTTACTTCGCGCAAGGAAAACTGTTACAAGTAAATGTGCCACTTAATTGCTCGATACCAAAATGATTACATCCTAGATGGCTTCTGAAGTCCGCAAAGACCAGCCACCTTGGAATCAGTATATTTAACACCCCGATGAGAAAATTGAATTTAGAGACCGGGAATATCTCCAGGTATACCAAATTGTGTGATATTATTACAAAGCCGACTTACTTTTTTGTTATTGTTAAACTGGACGTCTCTAACACCCCATTTTACGCTCAGTTTGGAGGTGTAAACATTTTTACCTAGCTCCTAAATAATTTTTTTTTTTCCGAACATGACATTTTGACGATTGTGCTGAAAATTATATGCGGGAAACAACATATCTTCCAGAGAATAAAATTAAATAGTAATCCGGGGGGGAGCAAAATAGGTTGGATGAAAGAATCTGATAAAAGGTGTTTTTAGAAAAGAAAATGAACGTATTTAATGAGGTAAGAGCAAAGGTGTCTTTGGTTTTTTCCGAAGTTTCTCGGTTTTGGAGATACTTTTGTGTGAAGTTCCAAAAAAGTGTTTGCGTTGTGTCGCGTCGCGTCGTCACAACGTGGCATTCCCATTCAAACATTTTGACCAAAATCGCATATCCGGAATAATGAAACCTAGCTAAAAACCAAAGGCATCCTTGGTTTCAGCTCACCAAGTACTTTCATTTACTTACTGAAAAACACCAAAATTCAAACCCTTGCAACTGCTTCATTCGTCTACTTTTAATTATAATCACTTTGATTTCGATAAAACTTCTTGTCACCAGATCCTTCTTTTTAGGTATTTATTTGGCAATTATAGAAAAGCCAATTCTAAAACTGATGCAGGTCTTTGGAATGTTCATTCAAGAATCATTGAGACGACAACCGAAAGAATTGGTACCAGTAGCGCACCGAGAGTTTCTTCATCTCTCTCTTTCCTCCATTAAAAAACGTATGTTAGACAAGGGTGAACAATGGGATAGACCCCTCTTTCTGTCCTTTTCCTACTTATACATTCAAATGGGAAATGAGAGAGATGGAAGATATCCTGGTTGCGCCAGTGATTGGTACGCTTGACACATTGTGATCTCTGAAAGTGGGTTCATCGAATATGACGTTCTCTAAACCTTTTCGTCAACAGATCCCAGTTACTTTGAAGTATGTCATACAATGGGAGAGGTCAATATTATTCTATCACGAGAACAGGTCCTCGGCGAAGATTCATCGAATAATCATCACTCAGACTATTATAAGAAGATACATCATAAGTTGGAAGAAAGTCTTGCAAGAAGGTCATTCGCATTGCAACGTTCGTCTTCAAACAGAAGTGCTCAACGAGAGAGAGCAGGGCTCAACAATAACCCCTTGTCAACAGATCCGTGTCAAAGTAAAGTAGTTTGGCAAATAGAGAGGTCAATTCTTTAGACGAAAACCGGGGTCCTTGGCTTCAAAGATAAGATGAAGCCGATGCGTGATAAGTGGGGCATTTGTCACAGTCCTATAAGTCCGCACCCTTCCCACAGCCGCAGCCAGCCAGGAATTCTTCTTTCTCTTTCTTCGCACATTTGACTGCATGTGTTAGAAAAGGAAAGAAACAGGGGCTGATATCACGTGACTGCCCCTATATCCATCCTTTTCTAACACATGCATTCAAATGGGCTAAGAGAGAGATAGACTATGCACCCCCAAGGATCTTCTAAAGGAAACCACGCCGCTTATAGGAGACTGGAAAATATGATGAATGAAGTTATGACATATAGAAGGAAGTGAAGACATATTGGATGAAAAGCAAGGTTTGTCAAACGATGAAAGAGAGAGAGAGAGAGAGAGAGAGAGAGAGAGAGAGAGAGAGAGAGAGAGAAGAGAGAGAGAGAGAGAGAGAGAGAGAGAGAGAGAGAGAGAGAGTGAGAGGAGAAAGGGGAGAAAGGGAGAGAGCGAGAAAGAGAGGAGAGAACAGCAGGATTGGAAGGCGTTCTCGATATCGGGGGATCGGGCCCTGCGTCCGCCCCTGCAGCATCCCAGCCTCGCGAGATATTGGTGATACTGTGATTCAGTGATACGAGGATCAAAGGCAGGGCAGATGGGATTAACAAAGGGACACCCCTTAGAGGTCGACTACCCTTTTGTGTAAACCACCAAAAACTGCGACAGCCACCGAACGTGGGTCAGAATCCTAATGCCGGAGCCTCTGGCCAGGAAAGAATAGGTTTTTACCCCGATTTCCGAGCGCCTGCCTCGGCCCGGTCCAATGAATGGGGACAACCCCGTGTAACCCCTCTCCCCGGGGTTTCCTCACCATTATATGCGACACTCTTTTACAAAACCTACAAACACGATGTCACGGGAGAGGGGATGCGAGGGGTGCCGGGGATCCGCCGTTGAGTTTGCGAGGGAGGGGCTCATAAACTATTTACACCCGACTTTTTCTCTCTTTTTTTTTTCTTTCTTTTTCCGCGATCACAAATCATTTCGCTGGATTCCGTTCAACCGGCATCAGTTCTGATTTCTCGTCCATTCTCCGATTGCTACTCAACAAAATCACACTCCATTTTCGAAAACGTTCTCTCTCACCAGATTCACTCATTTTGCGCTTTTAACTTTCATATGCGTGTTTCATTTGACCCTGAATCTGACCCGTTACAGTGCGGATTAATCTCAGTCGACTATCGAGAGCATGCAATGACTGGATAGTGAATTAAGCCCTTCGTTCTGAAACTTGCGAGTGTGTGTATACAGTTCTGACAGCGGTGTGGACCAAGTCTTTGTTTTTATCGTTTGTTTTCACGGTTTCTCAAAGTGTTTAAAAGTTATTATACATCAACGGTTAACTTTTCCGAACGTATTTTTCACCCATAGTGAATGTGTAACGTGTTAGTCTAGTCGCGTTTGAAATGTGTGTTTTTAAAAGCTCGTCTAAGTTGCAAATACATGTTGTTATGATACTGCCGAACACGCATAAGTGCGCTGATAAGTGAGTCGTTGCTAGTTACGCTGTGGTCGTCTGTTTATATGCACCATCAATGGTTTTGCTAACACTTTTGTGACTTGTGGTTTTAAAAACTTTAGAACGCAATGATTTCATGTAATATTACAACTTTTGATTTTTTTCAAAAAATTTTGAAAAAATAATAACTTTGTTGCTGACCAGAGCCAGTGACACTTTAGACAAGCGTAGAAAGTTCCATCAGATAAAATGACAACCGCTGCTTATCACAACATGTGCTCGAAACCAGACTCAAACATGTTTTTCAGAGAAAACATGTTTCCACCTCAGCTCCATATGCCAAAACAATACCAAAATATAGCCCATCCTCATTACTACTCTAGTAATTATTTGCATCCGAATTTCTATCAAGCTAACAATCATTCATTTCAAAATATAAACAATAACAAACCTCCAAATCGTTCGCTAGAAGATTGTGCTCTGAATAACAACAGGACTGATTATCACCCGTCTCAACATAGTTTTTATACCAATACCGAAGGTAATTTTGATCTCAGGAATACTATTAAAACTGAATACAACAATCATGAGTATCATAGTAGTCAAGTTTTGACAGAAAGTGACCGATTTTCCGCCGCGAGTGATCAACTATTTGATACCAATCGCAATGAAAGGTACGACGCGAGAAAAGATTCTAACCTCAATTTTAAAACTGCGGCAGATATTTCTAGAGGCCCAGAAAACTTATCGATGCAAAATTTCCACCATTATCCGCCAAAGAATCATCGGTTCTCACCTGATTGTCTTCAAATGTCACCTCAGCAGCGACACTATGGAGATGATCAACCATCATACGGTAGTTGTAATGGTCCTGGATTTGATCGAGTTGATGGTCGTTCGATGGAAACCAAAGACGGGGATGATAGTGCTGAGAAGTTTGAAAGTATCGGGGAGGATCATCAGAAATCTGATGGGAGTCTCAGCCCCCCTGTTCTAAGTCCTCCTGGATCTGGGTCGGATTCTCAATGTCCCGGCGGGTCAGGCATATTTCCGTGGATGAAAACGTCTACAACAAGCGGTAAGCTTGCGTCACTCTTTTCAGTTCTCATTCTTTCTTATGGCGAAGCGTGCAATTTGGCAACATTGAATTTTGTCCATACAAACATATTGAAAATATCGAACTGTAGGTGTGCGGTGAAAACCTTCGTATTCGACCTTTTATAGGCGTTTGAATGGGCAGAATGCAACGTTGTCTGATCACACGCTTGCCTTTTAAGGCTGACCAATTTACATTGTGCAGTTTGATTTATTCGGAATACAATCTCACATAAACGAACAAAAAATATAAAAAATTACTTCAATTTTTTTATTTATACCTAGGCTAAAAAAAATGGGAAAAGATCGATTTAGTGAGCTGCACGAATTACCACTGCTGTTGCCAAAGGACGCAAAATATTCTATGATAGGCTATGATTTAAACATTCTCTTTCAGATGTGACAACTATGTCAACTATCAGTCTTTTACCAATTTTCTGTTTCAAGACACGATGAAAATATGTAAAACTACATCGAAGTCAACGTTTTTCACGCACGGAATAAGTTCCGATATTGTGATACTCTCCATTTCAAGCTCCTGCATAGCAGCGGCGCGCGATGGTTCGTGCAATTTGGCAACAACGGATTTCCTCCATTTGAATCAATACAAAACAATCGAATGTTGCTTGACTATAAAATCGATTGTTTCACATAGGATCAAAGGCACGGTTGCCAAATCGCACGAGCCAAAAATTTTCGGATTTTGGATCATACGTACTGTCACTATAGTCTTGTAACTTGTTATCTTGTAGGTATCCTCATTCTTCTCCAAGGTTGTCAAACGTCTCAGAAAAATTGGTCGTATCAAAATATCGTTTGTCTTCAGACATATCTTTTTTTTTATTTTTGTGGTGTACCGTGAAATCTTGCACCGTTATATTTTGTCCATCAGGACACATAAAAAATATTGGGCGACAACAGGGTGTTCTGATGTATGTATGCCGTATGGGTGAAGATTCCAGTCAGTAGCCGCTCATGCCATTTGGCAACGATGTTTATCCTCCATTTGGATCAATGTAGAACGATCGATTGTTATTTAAGCAACGCTTCATTATCAAATCGATTGTTCATCATAGAATCAAATGGAGGGAAAACATTGTTGCCAAATTACACGAGCCGCTACTGACTCCAGCAAGCAATCGATCGACTAATGAACCATTTTAAGATCTGCGTTATTCTCAATCGATGAGTTTTACTTGATAAAAATGTTAATGAATTCCGCGAGTGATCGATACATCGATTACGTTCGATTATTGGAACACCTCTACCGCAACATCACTATACGGAACCATCGCTGAATTGCATCGCGTTCCCTAGAAAAAAGAGCGAGGGAGTTTTTGTAGAAGCCACTGGCGCAACCAAGATCTCTTTTATCTCTCTCATTTCCCATTTGAATGTGTAAGCAGGAAAAGGACAGAAAGAGGAGGTTTTATCCCCTTGTCCATCCTTGTCTAACATACGTTTTTTAATGGAGAAAAGAGAGAGATGACGAAACTCTCGGTGCGTTACTGATAGAAGCGCAACAGAGTCAGCTCAGCTCTCAGCAGGTGGAAAGGAAAAAGACAGGAAAAGGCCTTGTCCAGAAAACAATTCCTTTCATTCTGCTTTCTCTTTTTCGCGGCGAGTTCGTTCTCACATGCGAGCCTTTATTGTATCGAGGAGGTAGGGTATATATATATATAACGAAGTATAAAATGCCAACGTAACACTGAAATGGGACGCGGTGATTTCAAATTCAGTGTTGCCAAATATAAAAGATAAAACCAGGCCATTTTTCATTGATTCAAATGACACGATAAAAAATGTGCTGCTTTTTCAAATTATGTATGGCAGCAATGTAGCCCATAGCAGAAGCCAGGAATCAGTGGCCTAGCGTGCAATTTGGCAACGTTGCAGTTCGTTCATTTAAACCCACGAAAATGAACGAACTCTTGGGTGTTCGGTGAACACCTTCGCATTCGACCTTTTACATGGGTTTAAATGGGCACAATACAACGTTGCCAAATTGAACGCTACGCCACTGCCAGGAATCTGTCTCCGTCTCTCTTGGCCCATCTGACTGCATGTGTTAGGAAAGGACAGAAACAGAGGCTGAAGTCGAGAGACAACCTAATCGTCATCCTTTCCTAACGCAAGAAATAAAGTGAGCCAATCCCTGAGAAAAATCGATTCTTTTGCGTAGGTTCAAATAGCAAAAAACATGATTGCCAAAATGCACAAGCAAGTTGCTCACAACAGGTGCTTTTGTTTTTAATTGTTTCAATCCTCCACAAATATCATTTATTTAAAAAAAAATACAAAAAAAATAAATAAATAAAATAGGTATTCATGAACTCAAGGAAACTTCATAGTAGAAAAGCATGGTGTTCAAAAAGCAATGAAAAATAAATTGTAAGGGATTTCCCACGAACACTTTCTCACATAAAACTTAATTTAGGGAAAGCAACCCCCGGACACTCCTTTATTACTCTGGAGGAGACCCCCTGACCCCCTTACCCCCTTTAATATTTCTGGGGGAGACCCTTAGACCCCTCCCTATAGGAGTTAATTTTACATTAGGCTGGTTGCAGAATGTTTCTGCAAATTTTCATCAAAATTCTATAATTGAAATATTCCAATTTTCCATTATGTTTGCCCCCATTGATTTTCATGGAAACCGTTTACCCTCAATGACTTTCTTAAACTATAAATTTTTTTTTTAAAAAAAAAAGAAGAAGAAAAAACCTCTGAAGAATGTTAAAAGCAACTTCTCTGCAAAATGTCGATGCATATGGACCATTGGTTGGGTTCTGTACCATACATCTGCACCATTGCAGAACTTTCTCCATTCCTAACTTAGTTAGTTGTGAGAAAGTAAAAATCGAGGATTCAGCATCCAAATTTTTCAATTATCTTATGCTAGAACTCGAGAATAAGGGATATTAACTAGGGTAAGGAATGCCAGCAAGCCCAGAAGCGGAAGTGAAGAATTTTCATTCAAGAAATCAAATCCCTACGTGCTAACTCCGATCCGAAACACCCTCTGCCTCATCTCATCACTGTAAACGTACATTTCCCAACCACGTCGCACAGTGGATCAAGTGAAATGACATTTTCCGGACAAAATTTTACTCGAAAAAAAAAATCAAGATTATGAACTATAAATAACAAGATAAGTTAAAGATGTGTGAAATCATTCAAACAAACAATAGGTTAACATGAGTAAATTGGTGTGGTATTTGCAACAAAATATCGACTTTGAAACGTTTGTAACCCATATATCTATTCCTAGAATTATTTAACATTTTTTGTGTGTTTTTCTCAAAAAAACACAGTTTGAGAACTAAAAACACGAAAAAATTAAAAGAACAGAAATTTTTTGGGGAAGATAAATTTTACGTGCTAAAAACTCCCAAAATTGGTTTTTGAGTAAAATTGATCCAAATGGGTCTGTTGCAAACTTTTGCTACAGCAATAAAAAGTGTTAATTCCAATGTGAAATCGCCTGAAAAGTCCATTGGTAGCATCATAAAGTCATGAAATACAATATTAAACTCACAAGAGGCGTTTATTGAAATCCAAGATGGCGGCAAAATATCGAGGAGTCTGAATGTATGCACCGTGATCATCCAAGGATTGCCAACTTTGACAACCTCACTGGAGGTAGAGGTTATGTGTTTGTTTACGTTGTGATTGGTTGTGATGGATATTGTGAGGTTGGCTATCCTTGGATGATCACGGTGCATGCATACAGATTGCTCAATATTTTGCCGCCATCTTGGATTTCATTAAACGCCTCTTGTGAGTTTATTAATGCATTTCATGGCTTTCTGATGCCACCATTGGACTTTTCAGGCGATTTTACAATAGATTGTACACTCTATAGCATTGCAGCAAAAGTTTGCAACAGACCCATTGACTGACATTTGGTCCAAAAATAACACATCAAGACTTGGACACTTTTCTTGACCGGAAAAATCCGTGCTTCGTCCCAGAGTGCGGTGTGGCGGTACTTACACCCATTCAATTCCTCCGTGGTGCTCTTTATTTTGTCTGTGTACAGCAGTAGCGCACCGAGAGTTTCTTCATCTCTCTCTTTTCTCCATTAAGAAACGTATGTTAGACAAGGATGGACAAGGGGATAAAACCCCCTCCTTCTGTCCTTTTCCTACTCATACATTCAAATGGGAAATGAGAGAGATGGAAGATATCCTGGTTGCGCCAGTGCTGTGTACAGTATCGGATCGGCCGCCTTAATCTTTCAATTTACCCGGAACATTCAGTCACGGTCGAAAGGTTAAAAGAGGTAGTTATCCACTTAAGGAGGAAGAATCTTTCCTTGCTCATTCACAGAATATTTTCCTTCCTCCGATGATGATGATGATGATCATAGTCGTAGCCAAGATATTGTCTTTCTCTCTCCTAGCCCATTTAAAGGCATGTGTTAGAAAAGGATGGATATAGGGGCTGTCACGTGACTTCAGTCCCTCTTTCTGTCCTTTTCTAACACATGCGTTCAAATGGGCTAAGAGAGAGACAGACAATATCCTGGCTACGGCTATGATGATGATGACCGAGGATCGTGATGATGATGGGGGCGCGGGACCCGAAAAAAGATGTGCACGACCCCACGAACGATGAACGATGAAACGCAACGGACGTGACCGGTGACGAGACGGCAGCGTTGCCAGATGAAAGGTGGCATTCGGTTAACCGTTTACTGCATGATTTTTTTTTTTTTTTTTTTCAATAAAATAATTTTTTTTTTTTCAGTACAATTTTGATCCTTGAGACAGGGAAAATAGTGAAAAAATTCTTTCCATTATATTTCAATGGTAAAGAGCCTGAATATTAATTGTTCCAAATATGGCCTTACCCGCATTTAGGTATCCATGCAACTGAAAATAAAGTTTTCAGGGTAAAAAAAAAAAAAAATTAAAGTAGTAAAAAATAAGTTAATAAGTTTCAATTGTTGTTTTTTTTTTGTATATGATACCCCTGCGTTACTCCAAAACATAACAATGAAAATCGGAAAATCTTTATCAGATTTACAGTAAGCTATTTTCAACCACTCTGCACGTTCTCTATCCTGTGCTGCGCGCTCTGGAACAAAATCGGCAATTCTTACTCGTTTAGTATCTGTTCCTCATGTGACCCACCATGCAGCGACAGTACAACTCAAGTCCCCTACTTTTATATAAGGCTTCAAAGTAATTGTTCCAGATCTGGGCTCATCTGCAGTTAAGGGTTAATATTCAGTACTAGAGTCCCTATGTATGAAAGAGTCAAGACACGTGAACAGAAGTGAAGAAGAAGAAGGTGTCTGAGGAGCCTGGAGGCGCGCCTCTTGTTTACATTTGTATCCAACGATCTTCCCGCCAAAGATTACTTATACATGTATTCGTGAGTAAGTAATCTTTGTTAGGTCAACCTAACCTCCAATACCCGTTGGCTTCACTACCTGTTTTAAAAGTGATGCGTGAATTTTATTCTGTTCTGAACGCACATTTTCATAAATTTCTACTTCAAATCTCATCAGTACAAGCTAAAAATGCCGAAAGTTTCCTCAAAGCTGGGCAGCAGTGAAGATGGTTCCATGAAGATGTAAACAAGAGGCGCGCCTCCAGGCTTCATAGATCCCTTCTTCTTCTTCACTTTTCAGCAGCCAATCAGAGATGGAACCTCGTATGGCGAGACTCTTTCATATATAGGGACTCTATTCAGTACTATCTGCACGGGAAAAAAAAGACTGGTAGAATTTGCCATCTGCATGCATAGTTGATTTTGGAGTCTGGTATCAAGTATGGTGAATTTTACCATCATACGGTAAATGCAACGTGCCTTGTGGTAAATTAAGATAACTTATTATTACATTTCACCATCAGGTACGTTGCATTTACCATATGATGGTACAATTTACCATACTTGATAGCAGACTCCAAAATCAGCTGTGCAGATGGTAAATTCTACCAGTTTTTTTTTTTTTTTTTTTTTTTTTTTTTTTTTTTTTTTTTTTCCGTGCGCTGAAGATGTTTTTACTTTCTAAAGACGCTTCCATACTTTCTGATAAATAAGACGTTCTATGGAATTGTTCCTTTCTGCACGTTTAACAAGAATGGGGCATTAATTTAATGAAACGCTAAAATTATAGTTTGGTTTTGGTTTTTTTTTGTTTGTATTTTTTTTTATCTGTAGTTAAAGGCCACTCTAACATGCCTAGCCATTCCAACTTATTTACTCTTGAAAAGATGTGTCTTTCCAAAAATGTATCAAATTGATTGTCCTCTATCTTATATGTTGTAATACACATCCGGTGTCGGCAAACATTTATCATACCGCGAAATCATCCAATCAATCAAAATCGTTGGTGGATTATTCCAAGCTCCCGTAAATTTGAGCCCGCGAAAAATCGATTTTATTTCATAGGCTTTTACGGAGGAGATATCGATATATCGCACTTCAGAAAATCAGTTTTTTGTGATCATCTGGCAACCTCGCGCGACATTGATATCGGTATCGGCAACCCGACGCGACGTGCTCCTCCCGACTTTGAGTCTTCCTCTAATTGATTCACTGAACCTGAAAGATAACTGACAAATTAGGTTAAATAACCATGGCTAATCTCTGCCTCTGACTCCTTCATTCACATTTCACACGCACTTTTCTTCGCTTTAAGTTGACTCGCATGTCTGCATCAGCGTTGTCACATCGGCAGGGATATCCTCTAGATCGGCGATGACCGAAAGTATGAGAGTGAGAGAGTAAAACTGGCGGATCCCAGTGGCGTAGCGTGCAATTTGACAACGTTGTCCATACGTATAAGGTCGAATGCAAAGGTTTGCACCAAACACCCGATAGTTCGATATTTTTCACGGGTTTAAATGAACGAACTGCAACGTTGCCTAATTGCACGGTACGCCACTGGCGAATCCAGGAATTAGTCCTTCTCTCTCGTTCTCCATTAAAACTCGTGTGTTAGAAAAGGACCGAGCAGAGGGAGTATTGTGGTGTTCGCCTCCTCTCCTATCCTTTTCTAACACATGCGTTTAAATGCCCGGTTAAAGAGAGGGTTAATTTCTTGGATCCGCCGTGCCAGTGCAGTGGAGTGAAATTACTAGCTATACCAACTGAGGGGTTTTTTGGGACTTGATTTTGAA
>VMOF01000369.1:5003513-5089722 GCA_011764245.1 Trialeurodes vaporariorum | reverse complement strand
TAGACTGTAAACCGGGCAAAAAGCTGATGTCACCAAAACCCCCCTTGTGACCACTCTATCGCTTCAGTTTGGCGAATAGAGTCGATCGCCCCAAGGGTTTTTATTTTTTCATCTGAGGCTCTTTCACTCATGCAAGGGAGCTGTTGCAAACTTTTGCCACAGGCTTAAAAATAGTTGATTGTGCGGTAATACCCTGTAAAAAAACGATCAGCGAACAAAAAAATCACGAAATCCACTCCAAAACTCACAAAATGTTTTTTAAACGCGAGACCGTAACCGCGGGCCGCGGTTTTCTTATGGAAATTTGGGTTGCTTCTTCTTCTTCTTGCGTGGTTTTTGCGAGAACACCCCGTTAGATGGCGCTGATTGAAGATGGGGAAACCCCCCGATAAAAACCGCGGCCACGTCCCCCATTACGGTCTCGCTTTTAAAGCTTTTGTGAGTTGGTGGATTTCGTGTTTTTTTTAGTGCGCTAATCTTTTATTTTTACGGGGTATTACCCCATTACAACTATTAAAAGCCTGTAGCAAAAGTTTGCAACAGCTCCTTTCAACTCATGACTCTTACACGGAAAAAAAAGATTAGTAAAAATAACCATACGGATACCGTTTTTGGGCACCTGCTAGATTTTTGGTAACGGCCCAAAATATAGTACTTTTACCGATACTTTGAGTAAATTGACATACAATCAGGTAACATCACCTAGTACCGAGTCAAAAAATAGTAACTTCTGGTTAACATTACCATAACATCTAGCAGGCCAAAAACATTCCGTATGGTTATTTTCCCGTAGTTTTTTTTTCCGTGTAAAAAGGGCGAAAGTCGATGTCCCAAAAACCCCCCCTTTTGACCCCTCTATCGCTTCAGTTTGGGGGATAGAGTCGATCGCCCCCAAGGGTTTCATATCTTTTGATCTGAGGCTCATTCACTCATGCAATTCAACTCAGACTCTTAAACATGGGGAAAAAGTCGATGTCACCAAAACCCACCTTGTGACCCCCCTAGCTTCATTTGGCGAATAGAGTCGATCGCCCTCAAGGGGTTTTTTTTATTTTGCATCTGAGGCTCTTTTACTCATGCATGTCATCTCATGACTCTTAAAAATGGGCAAAAAGTCGATGTCACCAAAAAACCCCCTTGTGACCCCTCTATCGCTTCAGTTTTTGGGGAATAGAGTCGATCGCCCAAGGGTTTTTTATATTTTGCATCTGAGGCTCTTTTACTCATGCATGTCATCTCATGACTCTTAAACATGGGCAAAAAGTCGATGTTACCAAAACCCCCCTTGTGACCCCTCAATCGCTTCAGTTTGGCGAATAGAGTCGATCGCCCTCAAGGGTTTTCATATCTTTTGCATCTGAGGCTCATTCACTCATGCAATTCAACTCATGACTCTTAAAAATGGGCAAAAAGTCGATGTCACCAAAACCCCCCTTGTGACCCCTCTATCGCTTCAGTTTGGCGAATAGAGTCGATCGCTTCAAGGGTTTTCATATCTTTTGCATCTCTTTTGCATGTCTTGTGACCCCTCTATCGCTTCAGCTTGTCGAATGGAGTCGATCGCCCTTAAGGGTTTTAATTTGAGCACAAATGTTGGAAAAGGATAGCTGAGGGGGCCATCGCATGACTTTAGCCCCTATCTCCGTCCTTTTCTAACGCACTCATTTAAATGGGAGGTGAGAGAGAGAAATACAATTCCCTGTATTGACTTATGTCTCTTGTAGAATTTCTTCGTCAAGTTTGCATTTGGAAGTTTAGACAAATTTTCATTTTCAGTTTTAAAATGGGGCAGCTTGGAACTGTCTCAATTTCGTGTTTTTATAAAAAATTTGATAGTATTTGTTCAGCTGAGAAAAATGGTGCCTTTGGTTTTTCCCTAAAGTGTCCCGGCTCTGGAGATACACACGTATAAAATTATAAAAAATCGTGTGCGTAGTGACGTCACTAAACGCGGGATTCCCGTTTAAAACAATGTACTTTCGGCCGAAATTTCATCTCCGGAACAATGGGACTTAATTAGAAACCAAACGCATCTTTGTTATCAGCTCATCAAGTACTATCATTTTCATTCATAAAAAAACACACAATTTCAGACCCTAGCAACTGCCCCATTTTCAGGAATTTTCAAAAATACAGCCTTTGCAATGTAGGCTGCTCCAAACTCTCTTTCAGTCTCGCTGTGTGGAATATGAGCTGATATAAAATTTTGTATTTCTCTCTCCATCAGTCATTCGAACACATGTGTTGGAATAGGATAGCAGAGGGGCTCATCACGTGACTTTATCCTTTTTCTCCGTCCTTTTCTGACGTACGCCTTCAAATGGAAGGTATGAGGGAGAAAGACACGTTCTAAATCCACCCATTGCTCCTTATTCTTTTTCACCTGAGAGCTATCTGTGTTCAGGTTTACAGGATTTTTTAAGGTATGCATATGCGATGTGGAAAGAGAGAGCGTTTCTTTGAAACAATTCAGGTGCCCCCCGGAGTCAGGGAGCCAAGTCTTTTATGTCACCTGGCTTTTGTGCGTAAAAAAAAAAAAAAAAAAAAATCATTATTTATTCCAAGGTGAAAGTAGGAGTCCCACCTATTTTGACCTTTTCCAACAGTTTTTCACTTTTCACTCTACTTTTTTTTCCAGGTTTACCTGCCTTTAGTTTGATTCTGATCGCGTAGCTAGCTGATTCACCTATTTTATTTCTCTTCTGTGCCTTTTCGTCCCAATCTCTCTCTTTCTCTTTTTCATCGGTTCAAATAAATATTTAAACGTGTTTATGTATACATTACAGTTATGTTTTAAATTATTAGAGTGACTAGGGTTACTTTTTGAAGGTTGCCCGGTAGTTCAAATTCTTCTGGCTATACTTACTCAGGTACACTATTTTCATATTCACGCTTCATGAGTATTTTTGTGTGTTTTTTTTTTTTTTTTTTTTTTTTTTTTTTTTTTGCCTATTCATAATGAGCAGATTATCTTAAATTATTCTTAGGTCATTCTACTTATTCAACTAGCTATGGCCCAACTGAAAAATGATAGATTTGCATTGGCAATATTTGGAACGACGAATTTAAAAATATCCACTTACAGCTGTCTGGAGAGAAAAAAATAAATTTTAACTTAACCCGGAAAGTGAGGAGCGTCAAAAGTCTGATTTTCCTCGTGGAGCCACCCACATGAGCTAAATTTTTTGCTTGAAATAGATTCAGAGATCCAGTAAGATTTAGTCTCCAAGCAACCCCCCCCCCGCCAAAAAAAAAAAAAAAATCCAAACAAACAAGTAACGCACCCTCTTTGATAGATAGCGATTGGTAGGATTGTCAATTGATTCATTGGATGAGTATATGGGTAATTCTGCTTGTCAAAAGATAAGAAAAATACCTATTTTTAATACAAGCCACTTATTTACACGAGAGGCTTGAAATCTGGCAGTGTTGTATTTTGTTCATTCAAACCTATGAAACAGGTCGAATTCCATGGTACTCGCCGCACCCCAAATAGCTCGATATTTTTTATGCATTTAAATATAAAAAACGCAGCGTTGCTTGATTGCACGCATTTGTCACTAATAAATGGGCGACATCTTTCAATGATACGCTTTAACGCTCCAAAATGAAAAACTCTTCAAGAAATTTTGTCCATATTAATTTGCAAATTCATATTTTCAAAATATTTTTCTCCAACTTCGTCGAAACTTAAGTTCTTTTTTGCGTAAAATTTTATAAAGTTGCAACTTAAATGACAGCTAAATACATAATATACTAAACTGTAATTAAAATTATAAAATATATCAAATAAAATTATATGAAGAGAATGATGATGAATAACTATTACATAAATAACTAACTACATATATCATTAAAATAAAAACTATGCATCATGGAAGTAGAATGCTTCAAAAACAAGCTTAAAGTACTCTGCAACGGAGTTATTCGACATGAAACAAATACAAAAAAGCAACTTATGAAAAAATTAATATCTCGGAGCATAAAATAAATAAGTCAAAGCAAGCGCAGAGCTGTCATTTTGCGTATTATTTAATCACATTTTTCAATTCACCGATGATTGCTCTGGTTCAGAAAAGATGACTCTGTTCAGATCAGTTTAAGATTAATAAAGCACAAAAATACCCTGATCTATAGATAACCTTTTCTCAGCCTGCGAAGTCATTACTGATCTTCAATAATTAACCTGTGATTCCACAAATTGAGAACAAATTACAGATCAAATTATTTTAAAGAATTGCGGTCAAGAACTGACCTGAGCTGTGTAATCTTATCTCAACCGATGAAGTCATCACTGACTTTAAGAAAACTTGCGGATATTTTAATAATATTTGTATAACGACGATTCCACCGATTGAGAAAAGATTACAGATCAGAGTATTTTTGTGCTGTATACTGTCATACACTAAACTGAACTGTGTAATCTTATCTCAACCGATGGAGTCATCACTGCGACTTTAAAAAAAAAAAAAAAAAAAAAAAACTTGCGGATATTTTAATACTATAACGGCGATTCCACCGATTGAGAAAAGATTACAGATCTAAGTATTTTCGAGAGTCACAGTCATAAACTGAACTGAATTGTGTAATCTTATCTCAACTGGCGGAATCATCGGTGAATTGAAAAATGCTATTCAACATACTCTCACGAAACGGCAGCTCTGGAATGGCGGCTCGTGCAATTTGGCAACCATGTTTTACCTTCATATGATTCTATATGAAACAATCGATTCGATTGTGAAGCAGCGCTTCACCAGAAATCGATTGTTGAGCATGGATTCAAATGAAGCGTTGACATTGTTGCCAAATAGCACAAGCCGCCCAGAAATGCCGATTTGCGTAGATTTAATGACTTTTTGAAATTCGCCGAAGATTCCACCGGTTGAGAAAAGATTACAGAGTTTGGTTTAGTGTATGACAGTAATGCACAAAAAACTATAACGTTTTTTATCTTTTCTCAACCGGTGTATTTTAATTAATTAACGGCGTTTCCACCGATTGAGAAAAGATATTACAGATCAGAGTATTTCCGTGCATTACAGTCATACACTGAATTGAACTATGTAATCTTTTCTCAACCGGTGGAATCATCGGTGAATCTAAAAATGTCATTAAATCTAGCCAAATCGGCAGCTCTGAAGCCGCCACTGCAGCTCTGAGTAAGCAAGTAATATTTTAAAAAATAATAAATGTATCATTTAGAGTTAAAACGGGTCAAGGAATAGTAACAGTTGTTATGCATTGCGATGGAACAGTATCGTGAGCCCTGGCGCGGATTTAGCGGCAGGATTATCGCGGCTCAATGGGTCCTCGGCGGTCCGCGCTGCCAAGCAATGGCGGGAACCCGGTTTCGCATCAGGCAAAGGGGAGGGCGGAGTATTCCTTCCCCGCGCCGAAGCTGCCTGCTTCATCCCGACTAATGCCCTGCGCAGTCACTAATCCAAGATGGCTGATCGTGTTTATCCGTTTGCATGTCCGTTGAAATTCTGCTCTTCGTTTGAGTTTTTATACCTACAGTTTTGCTTTTTTATTTCAGACGATTTTTGATTATTACTTGAATAATTTGGTGTTGCTTTGATCGAATCTCGTGTTGCTTTATTAGATTAAAATATTATTCCTTATTGATGACGTATTACTGTGTTTGTTTGAAGTGTTGACGGTTATGTTTTCGTTTTGATCGTGGTGAAAACTGGTTCACAAACTGTTGGCATACGTCACGGTTTTTTTTTTTTTTTTTTTCTTTTTTTTTCAAGGATATTCGTCCCCCAGAGTTTGTCTTCTCTTAAAATTTAGTTTTCTTTCTTTTCTTTTTTTCAAATGTGTGTGTGAGTGTGTCTCTGTTTATTTTCTGTTGGTGGATGTACTTGTAGAGTTGGGCTGTAAAAATTTTAGTCGGTTATGAAACCACCTTTGACTTGCAAAAGCACGCTCATAGTCTGGAATTTGATATAGCCCGTGTAGAAAAATAAAGATCTGATTTCAATAAACTACAGGTATGATCCGTCAGCTCACAGATGGTAGATTTGCACAATGAAATAAATTGACGATTCTGTCTTCTATATAAACAATTAACTAGCTGTCCCGTTGTTTATCAAAATAGATTTCGTGGTATTGAAGTATTTTTAGCCATAGTGTTGTATTCGTTCCATTCGTATGTAAACTAGCTATCTTCAAGATTCATAAATATTCAATATTTCTTTATTACTGTCAGGGATGACGCTTGCAATCTGGCAACATTGAGTTTCGTCCATTTAGACCCACTCAAAATATCGATTCAAGGGAGCGCACTCACGCACTGTGTGCCCCCAATATGTTGACCTTTTTCATGCCTTTAAATAGACTAAATACAAAGTTGCCAGATTGTAGATACGCGCCACCACTGTTTAATGTCATCAACTAACTTTTAAATATCTTCGAATCTAGAGGGTCCGTCAAAAAACACAAAATTTGGGAAATAATGCCCTCAATCTGTGAGTGTTGTGACCTTGATGAATATAGAATATAAAATTCACAACGCGGGTTCGTGGTGTCGGAGGTATTCATGACTTGAAACAACGGTTTCAAGTGTCTTTCATAAACAATCAAAATACATATTTTGTATTCGTAGATTTTACGAATAGGATTTCTTGCAATCTGAAAGAGAATTCATTTTTGCCGCTTTAAAAGTCATTCAAATCATATTTTCAATTCTTACAAGAATTTTTTGAATGCCTCATGTAACATTCCTACCATACCGTTAATAAAAGATGCATGTTTCAATTACTCGATGCAATAAGAGTTTTATTCAGGCAGAAAGGATATAGTTTACTTTTTTAAAACTGGTCATTCGTAGACTCTGCCTAAAAAGCTTCATAATATCTGTTTTCTTTTATGATACCTAACTCATCAAAAAAGTGGAGATCTAGAATTTACAGTATAGAAGAGAGACAGTGCATTTTAATACTTCTCGGTGCCAACTTTTTTGAGGGAAAATCTCAGTTACTTTCATCCTGAAAAACTGGCCATTTCTTTACCTTTTGTTTTGATATTTTCATAAGAGGCGCTGTCTTGTACAACAGTGGCGAGGCGTGCGATTTGGCAACGTTCCTTCTTCCCCATTTAAACTCGTTAGAAAGGTCGAAATGCCTGGTCATCGCCGATGACTGAAGCGTTCGACCTTTTTGATGAGTTTAAATGGAGAAAATACATAGCTGCCAAATCTCACGCCTCGCCACTAAATTGAATTGACTCAAGGAAGGTTATAAAGAATCTACTTAGAATTACATCTGACATTTTAAAAATAACAATCTGCAAGCAATTCTCCAATCATTGGTGCGGACATCATCGAAAAATTCTATGAATCGTCTCACAGAAAATAGAAACGAAACAATATAATCAAATGGTTTCATGAGATCTACAAAAACTAGGTATTTTTTTGTCTTTCTTATCCCCCCTCCACGACTGCATGGCTTTGGAACCTGACTCATAATAGCACAAAATAGATATCATATCATTTTACATCAACTCATGATAAAATTTTATCAATTTAGATTACTTGTACAGTCCCAACTTTTTTTTTTTTTTTTTTTTTTTTTTTTAAAAAAAAAAAAGAAAAAAAAAACGAAGAATAAAAAATTCAGAAAGAAAAATATGAAGAGTTGTGTAACTGATTTTTCGAGATTGATTAAAAGCATAGAGCTATGTTTAACTTCTTTTCCCTTCTTTTCATAGAAGAGACTGATTTTCTTTGTGATTGAATTTTAAACTTGCTTAAATAAGCCCTTTTATGAAATTTAAAATTCAAATTGTGATGAATTGCAAGGGTGTGGATTTTTGAGTAATTTAGTGAGCAAATGAAAGTAAGTACTCGGTGAGCTGAAAATACGGATGCCTTTGGTTTCTAACTAGGTTTCATAGTTTTGGAGATCCAATTTTGGCTCAAAATACATTATTTTGAAGGAAAATTCTGCGTTGTGGCGTCACAACACAAATGCTCTTTTACTACTTTACTTCAGTGTATCTCCAAAACCGGGACAGTTGGAGAAAAAACCAGCGGCTCCCCTGGTCTCCGCATCAAATTCTTTAATTTGGATTTTGGTGGGTTTTTTTGTTTTTTTGTTTTTTTTTCATGAGCAAATGAAAGTACTTGGTGACCTGAAAATAAGAATGCCTTTGGTTTCTAACGAGGTTTCATAGTTCTGAAGATGCAATTTTGGCTCAAAAAGCATTGTTTTAAAGAGGAATTCTGCGTTGTGATGTCACAACACACACGCTCTTTAGTCAACTTTACTCCTGTGTATCTCCGAAACCGGAACACTCATTGGGAGAAAAATCAAAGGCACCTTTGGTCTCAACTCATTAAATATTTCATTTTTTTTTGTTTTTTGTTTTTTAAACATTAAATTTCAGATGCTTGCAAGTTGCAACTGCCCTATTATTTTCAAGTAAAATAAAAACAGTAAAAACCTGTATAAAAGAGAGGCTCTCTTTCAGATTTGTGACCGTTTTCTGTTTTCTGCTAGCGAGCCACTTGAACCGAGACAAAATGGACCCATTTCCTTTGCTAGTTAGTATGCACATAAAAACACAAATCATTATGTTTTAATGAGTTGAGTAAGTACTAGTGGGAAGAGCGGAGTGGAGGGGGGGGGGGCTAATGTGTGCGTGCGTATATGAACATCAGATGCAGTCATACAAAGAAGTCTCCTCTTCGCTCGTCGTATTATCACGCATCAAGCAAATTTTCTCGCTCATAATTTTTGCAGTGTTCATACTCAAATTAACACGCATTTGATTGAGGTATAATGAGTGCTTTTTCCCCCCCTTGCATGGCGCCAGGAACGATGTACGTGTACTTTTTTGGGGATGCATAGGGGCAGACAAGAATATCTAATAGGAGCACTCAGACACAGTGGGATAAAGCATAATGGTGGCGTGCGGTGTGGAGTATATATGACATAACAGAGTGTTTTCCCCCATCTAAACGAATGTAAAACTATCGATTCTCCGGGAGGCTATCAATCTGCTCAGGAATCGATTATTTTGCCTGAGTTTAAATGGTTTGGTTTAGAGGATACAATTAAACTTCAACTCTCTTTGCATTTCTTCGGGGGAAAAAAATTATTAGCCGGCTAATTCAGTTCATTGCAGAAACCAACGAAGCCCAAAAAAAAAAAAAAAAAAAAACAATAATTCAAAAATAAAATAAAAACAAAAACTTCGTCTTCGGTGATCTTACAAAATGGAAAAAATATTTTGTTCACATTTTTAAAACAACTTATTTGACTTTAAAGCGGTCGTTTTTTTCCTGCGAAATGTATTCTTTTAAACTTTTTTGATTTCTGCACATACATAAAGTGATTCAAATGGATAGGTTCTTGAAAGCAAACGAATTGATTATTTCTCCTGCAATACACTTCAGTTTTTTTTTTTTTGTTTTGTTTTTTTTTTTTTTTTTTTCAAATACTGGATTATTCTCAAATGTTTACTAAAAACTTTATGTTTGATGAAGCCTCTGATGCGGCCAACGATGCCTGAAAAAAAAAAAACAAAAACCAAAAACTATTTGATCTAAAAAAATGTTTTTTCCTCCTGAGAAATTTAGTTTCGTAAACTTCTTTGGTTTCTGCGATTAGTGACTCATATGGATAGACCCAGGACTGCATATTGCACAGCATTTTGCTGTTTTTCCTATACAATGCACTTCAATATTTTTTATGTTATTTTTTAAACAATTTTTTTCATTTTTTTTTTTTATTTTTTTTTTATTAAAAAATTTTTTATTTGTTATTTTTTAAACAATTTTTTTCATTTTTTATTTTTTTATTTTATTTTATTTTTAACTATGAACTATTCTCTATTCTAAGCAATGTTATGAGAGATCTACGTCATATTTACAATCACCATATGAGTGTAGTACTCTCCATTAAGAGTACTACTTATAATCTTCTTTCTCTTTTTTTTTTTTTTTTTTTTTAAGTTTAAGTTTTTTTAAACAATGGTAAATTTTTACCCAAAACTTCATGTTTGATCTGAGGTGGCCATCGAAAATTTAACCCAAGTTCATTCTGTTTTCCATCAGCAAATCAAATGCCCTTCCGATGTGCGACATCAGCGCGCCATCAGTAAGCAATGACGAGAAGAGGAACCATACTCTATTACACAGCCGTAGCCATGGATATTGTCTTCCTCTCTCTCTCTCTTAGCCCATTTAAACGAATGTGTGAGAAAAGGACAGCAACAGGGGCTGAAGTCACGTGACAGCCCCTCTATATCCATCCTTTTCTAACACATGCCTTCAAACAGGCGAAGAGAGAGAAATACATAGATTTCTGGCTACTATTATGCTCTATTAAGTGAAACGCCCTCGTAGCTCTACCCTCGCTTGAGAATCAGTGTTGTCAGATCGAGGGTAAAAAGCCGTATCGTCCCCATTTAAATCAATGTAAAATATACTGATTTTTCACCCCAATCTGGCAACACTGTTGAGCATTCCACAATCCACACCACCACCACCGCAGAGCCGATAATGATAAATTATCATTCAAAAATTATTCCTATTCAGAGCCTGGCTTAAAGATTGGCGCAGGATACATGCTGACATGTGAGTCTTATCATCAGAGCGCGAGGGGTCACGCAGTAAGTTGGGTCTCTTTAGGGGTGAGGGAGGAGGGCTCTGCCTGTCCAAGCAAAGCTCTCACTATGTGAACGGCTGCTAAGTTTCCTTCATTTTCTTCATTATTTCGTATCACGGGAAAAGTGTCCCTTGTTTTTCGTGCCCGATCAGCGAAGCAAGCACTCGCTGTAGTTCGAGCCGCCACGGGATTAGCGCGAAAATCTATCAGTCCCCTTGCTTCGTCCCTCCCTTCTTCGGCAGCGTAAAAGCGCCATATGTCAGGATACTCACGTTTGGAGATCATTTCTGAATGGTTCCTGACCTACCCCTATTTTGTTCTTTTCTTATTGACTTCATAAAGGGAGAGATTGATTACAACTAGTACGCCCAAGTAGTTTATACCGCTAAACGGCTGAGCTTTCAGGCATTTCCTTCATGTTGGATCAGGAAAACCACACACTATGCTGAAAGGCAAGGGGCAAGTTATTCAGTAGCGTCATTTCACCAGTTTCTTTGGGGGGGGGGGGGGGGGGGGTCCGATGACCTTTTTTAGGATGAGGATTCCCCCACAAATGACGTTACAGCATTGTAAGTATATCATTTAACGCCTTCAAAATTGTAATAATCACAATTCCTGCGCAACCCTTTCAGTGTACCATGCAATAGTTTAAAAAACTGCATTATGCACCTTTGGTTTTATTTTTTTTTTCAACTTCACTCTTATTGAAACTTTTTTAAACAGAATGAATTAACTTTTTTTTTGTTTTGTTTTGTTTTTTTTTTAATTAATTTTAATATAAAAAAAAAAAAAACCGCTGTAAATGCTTGCTCAATCTAAAGCTCTATCTCCATTTGATTCTATGTTAAACAATCGATTTGACACTGAAGCAGCGCTTCACCTGCAATCGATTGTTTTACATAGATTTAAATGGAGGGAAACCACTGTCGCCAAATCGCACCAGCCGCCGCTGGTAAGCCCAGCCCAATGCCCACACCAAAAAAAAAAAAAAAAAATTCCTGCGAACTCCTGTTGCAGTCAATAGTTCACTAAAGCATCACTGAACTGAATGCATGGTACAAAGAGATGATGGGGTATTCCGATACGCCGCTTGACAATCACTGTTTATGCCTTGATTACGTTCTCTGAAATAGCCATATACCTCGGTTGGTACTGAACAGATCGCAATTGAATAGAATTAATTGTAATTTTGTCGAATTTCGACATTACTTGTCATCAGACTCAACGATCATAAAAAGAATGTGTTGACAGTACAACTGCGGCCTATTCCGTGGTGGCCAACGTTTAATTTAAGGAGCTGTAGCAGAGCCTCTTCAATTAATTTATAGTACTTAACTTTTCACGAAACAGCATATGAGTAGACAGCATTATAATTGATCACCCAGTATTTATTTTTTAATTACAACCAATCACTTTAATCCCCTTAATTTCTCTTAAGCACTAATTAGTATATCGAATTCCTAACAAAGTAAAGTATATTGATGCCTCATCAAGAGTAAACAATGACTTCACTTTATTCGAAATTAGATAGTATTTCTTTATCTATAAGTCTAGTCCAGTAAAGTAAAGCATGACGCGTAACAGGTGACCAAATGAATGCGGTAAGTATAATGACGTCACAGAGCAATGTCTACAATGGAGCTCTTGCAAATTTTTGCTGTGAGCAAATAAATAGTCAAATATATGAACAAACCAGCAAAAATCACGAGAATCACACTACAAAAGTCCAAACTTCAGTAATAAACAAACATAACTTCTATAACGGCAATTTCATAATTACGATTCAATGCAAAAGCCTGCATGGGAGATTCCTGTCTATTATGTCACTTGTTTTTACAGAAACTCAGAGACATGTCTCAATTTAGATGGGACCCATGATACATGCGTCTCTCCGCCAATAAAACCGATTCTGAGAGTGAATTTTATAAGCTTTTAAGTGTACTTATAGTCATTTTTACAGGTTTTTATGCATGGATCAACTCTTCAATCACCTGTAGCAAAAGTTTGAAAAAGCCCTATTAAAGCCATCTCGCCCATAAAACAATGAGTGTGCTCTTCCTGAAAGTTGTGCATTGTGAGCAAATGAAGGTTTTTTGCTGAAGAGCACGCCCGTTGTTTTAGGGGCCCATATTCCGGAGACGGCTTCAAGGGGGCTGTTGCACACTTTTGCTGTAATCGAATTAATAGATGATTCTGGTGTAAAACCTCGAAAAATAACGATGACAGCACTAAATACTTTCGAAATCCACTCCTAAACTCAATAAACGATTTTATTTGTTATTTTGCTTGTTGAGCATAATGTAGGCTTAGGGCAGTAATAATGGGAGATTCCCACCTAACAGTATAACTCCATCAAGAAGTAACCAATAAGAGACGACTTTTATTTGACCTTGGTTTCGACTGTCGCTAGATGTCACGGTATACCGTTCATCGGATGTGGATCACTATTCTGATGACTAATTACTCAGTGAATCATCCTTATCAGCATAGATAGAGTGACGAAATCAAGAACCTCCCAATATTACTGCCCTAAGCCACCATTACGCCCGCGCAAATAAAAACGTGTATTGAGTTTAGGACTGGATTTCGGAAGTTTATAGTGCTGTCATCGCTGTATTTTTGACGTTTTTATACCATAATCAACTATTAAATCGCTTATAGCAAAAGTGCGCAACAGCCCCATTAGAAACGGCGTTTTTACACCGGAATCAACTTTTAAATCGCTCATAGCAAAAGTGCGCGACAGCCCCATTAGAAACGAGGAAACATCAGAACAGCTGAATGTCCAGAGCGGCCCCGTGCGTGAAGCGTGATGCAACACGCAACACAACATACTACGCGAGAATGCACTCTCTTTCTCCCTATGTATGTTTTATACTCCATGCGTCCGGCACTTCTGCGTCACTCACTGAGGGATCCCGCCGATCCGCCGCGCAGCCCGCCCCCCGCCCCGCCCTGCCCTTCCCTGCGCCACCCTTTGACCGCCGATCAGCTGTCTACTGCTCTACAAATACCGTGTCCCGCCTCCCCTTCCACGCCAACCATAGCGCATGGAGGAGTCATGGAGTGGAGCGAAAAGGAATGGATCTCACCCTCCTCTCCCTCCCTTCCGACTGTCCCTTCTCAGCGCGTTTAACTTGCTCTTATGAAGCGCGCCGCGCCGCACGCCGGAATCGCTGTCAAGTCAAATCAAGTCAAGGGCCTCCATGTTGACGCAGATTGGCTTTAAATTTGCTTCCTTGATATTCCTGTCACTTGAGGAGGAGTATAAGTAGGACTTGCGGGGATGTGGTTGTCTTCTTCCTTCTGGTATCCTCGATAAACGGATAGTGTTTTAATTTCTCATTTAATAGACGATTTCATAACTAGAGATGGTATTAGAGATGGGCGACTATAAGTGTAATCGATTACACGATTACTGGGTATTCGGTAATCATCAAACCTTTGGATGGTAATTAAATGAATTTTTCACAGATAAAATGGTAAATTTTAGGTTATTTTCGATTAGGACCAATTCTTCCGCACTATTATGATGGGGTGGCCTGTAAAAGCTCAGCCCTGATTACACTAAAATCACCCTTTGAAAAAACGACGATTTCGATTACTCGGTAATCCGTGTAATCGATTACCACAACCATTTGCCAATTCTGGATGGTGCTTAAGGAATTTTGATGGTTTGAGGATGATATGTCCAACTGTCCAATGCCCACTTCTTTTTTGTCCAAAAATGTTAACTCTCTTATTATCAGGTTAGGAAGACATATATCCGCTACTTCATTCGCGCAAATTAATTGGAACTTTAACTCCTAGGTGACTTGAGAAATCTCCGTTGGCACGCTTTGATTAAGTGGGTAGATAAATATCCCTACTTTGGGGTGTTGATTTTGCCAATCCTTCTGATTGAAGGCGCTCTTCGACAAATTATTTTGCAAATATGTCAACAAAAGTACCTTCTGTCAATAAAAAAAAAAATTAAATGTTGTGAAGCAGATCCATAATACGAAAACAAATATACTTGGGCTTGGTATTGAAAGAGTTAAATGGAGAGATAATTATTCCTGCTCCGCGGTGTCAATTTTGCATACCCCTCTAATTGAAGGCGAAAATTTTTTTTGGAGTAGTCTAGTTCTATCCGTAAAAAACAGGTGTTGTGAAGGAGATCTTGTTGAAAAACGAACGTTCTTATGGGCGTGGTATTGAAAGGGTTACTGCCCAAAGATTATACGTCCAAAGGTTCTTTGGTCCACAATGTTAAGTCCAAAAATATGAAGTCTGTAACATTTTATGGTACAATTTATCGAATAGTTTACACTCCAGGACAATATCTGCGTCCCCGCTCTTAGATACTTACATTTGATGTAGAAAAGCATGCTTTACTATTATGATTAGAGCACCTGCAATATTTCGCCAGAGAAGAGGATTCTGATTGCACTACGTGGGTAAAGGGGTCTGTCCACCTGCGAATTTACCTAAAAGCGCGAATTGACTGCTTGAGCTAATGGGCTTCTTTGTTATCGATGTATCAGACTCGACCTATCGACTGCAAGGCAGCTCATTGGCTCAATCAGTTTATTCGCGCTTTTAAATTCGCAGGTGGAGAGACCCCTTTAAGTCGTGCGACATAGAATCCATGTATGAAGGTATATAGGAGCCATAGTCTTAAGGGGTGTCTCCACCTGCGAATATAAAAGCGCGAATTGACTGATTGAGCGAATGGGTTTCTTTGTTGTCGATACATCAGACTCGACCTTTCGACTTTAAGGCAGCTCATTGGCTCAATCAGTTTATTTGCGCTTTTAAATTTGCAGGTGATGGAGACACCTCTTTAGTCAAGAATTTGTCTTTCTCTCTCCTTGCCCATTTAAACGCATGTATTGGAAAAGGATGGATAAAGGGGCTGTCACGTGACTTCAACCCCTGTTTCTTTCCTTCTCAAACACATGCAGTTAAATGGGACATAGAGAGAGAAAGACGAATTCCTGGCTATACAGCTATGCGAGGAGCCGAATGTAGTGGGAGTCCTTTAAATAGAGGCTGATCCCGCGGCACGGCTCGGCGGCCCGCGACCCGCGAGTCGCGACCCGCGATGGGTAAGTATTGAGAGTATTGAGAGTATTGACTAATAGTATGCTCAACCCTTGAGTAGTTGTCAAAATAAGATGGATGTGTTTTTCTAACGTTCATACCTACAGCATAGCATAGCACCATACTCACCCTCCCTCCTCCGCACCCCCGCACCCCTTTATTGCCCCTTTTTTCGCTCCCCCCCCTCCCCCTTGTCTGTGTCTTTCTCTCGCTAACACCATTTTGAATTTTTTCCTCCTTTTTTTTTTTTTTTTTTTTTTTTCTTTTTTTTTCCTCTCTCTCTCCTTGCACTTTCCATCCGAACGGGCGAAACAAGACCGCGCCGTCCCATGCCGCCCTTCACCAGCGCGGAACACAGTGGGTCTTATGTCGTTTTTCCAAACAAAGTAAACTTATGGCTTAAGAGCAATAACACTTAACTGCAAAATTCAAAATACTCTAAAAAAAAAAGAGGAGGGTGAATTTTACCCGGAGAAGATTCAATGAAAATATCGTTCCTGAATTCGAATAACACTATCGAAAACACAACAAAATATCAACAGAGGAATTTTTGAAGCGCTTCACTGAACAAAAAAATGCTAAATTTAACTATTTTAAAGTTAAAAGTATGGACACCCCTTAAAAACTTTTGGTTTGACTATTTGAATTAGTTAATTTAACACAGCAAGGGCTTAAGTTAACTAATTTCAACAGTCAAACCAACAGTTTTTAAGTGGGGTCCATACTTTTAACTATGAGAGAGTTAATTTTTGTTTTCAGTGTTGCTAACTTTTGCTACAAGCAATTATATGATTATTTCTTGGGCATAAAATCCAGCAAAAATTACAATAAGCACGTTGGAAAATTACGAGATTGACTCACAGACAGTGGCGGCTCGTGAAATGCGATATATCGATGTCCACTCCATTTAAAACTATAGAAAAGCATCGATTGCTCGGGGGTTCAATTTCACCCCCTAACGATCGATACTTTTCTATGGTTTTAAATGAAGCGGACATCGATATATAGCACTGCACGAGCCTCCACTACTCACAGATCCACAAAATTACTGTATAGTTAAAATGCAACATGACGGAGCAATGCAATCACCATGGGAAATTCGTATCTGATTTGAGGCTTTCCTTTATATGTTTCTATAGAGAGAGGGAAAGAAAGAGAGAGAGAAGAGAGAGAGAGAAGAGAGAGAGAGAGAGAGAGAGAGAGGAGAGAGAGAGAGAGAGAAATCAGATGAGGATCTCATATGACACCTGCAAAGCTCCACCATCTTTGCTATTAAATGGCGGTGCGATGCACGTGTAATGGAGGATTATTATCTATAATTTGTCACCTTCTCTACAAAGACGCTCAGAGGAAAGTCGCATATTAGATAGGTATCTCCCGTCCCGTGGTATGAACCTGCGAAGTGTGTAGCTTCACCATTACGTCTGGAATTTTAATGAGCATTTTCTACGAATTTTGTTGTTGAAGCAGTAAAGAAATAAAATCCTTTTTTTAGCACAAATCCCACACGTTTGTTGGAGATAAATACTATAGACGCACATTATTTTCAGTCAATGCGTAAGTATCTCCTCTCCTTATAGATACGCTTTTTTAAATAGACAAAAATATATATTTTACAGTTTCGATAAAAACTTTGTTTCCTTGTGCATTAAGATGAATCTTCAGCGTTTAGTGCCAATTTCTGCCACCAGAACGCTACCGTTCGATTAGAGTCGAATTACAGGCCGAAAGTAATTTATTTTTAAGAAAGCGGAGAGTCAGTTACTAGATAATCATCTGAAGTGTGTCTCTGCGAAAAAAAAGTCGTCAATAAGTTCAAAAATTAGGCTGAAAGTACCAAAAAATGAAATATCGCATTTCGATATAATATAAACGAGTTGCGATATTTCACTTTTTGGTACCTTCAGCCTTATTTTTGAACTTATTGACGACTTTTTTTGCAGAGACACACTTCAGATGATTATCTAGTAACTGACTCTCCGTTTTCTTAAAAATAAATTACTTTCGGCCTGTAATTCGACTTTAGTCGAACGGTAGCGCTCTGGTGGCAGAAATCGGCACTAAACGCTAAAGAATCACGTTAAGCGGGGCTAGAGAAAACGAGAAAAAAAGAAACGTCGAAACTATATTCCACGTGCGAACATTCCCATGGCTGAGCGCTCAATGTGAGACGCCTCAACTCACTCACTCTCGGGGGTCGTGTTAGCATACGGATTAGCGAGAGTGAATCAATTCGAGAAGTTTTTTTTTTTTTTTTTTTTTTCTCCTTTTTTTCTTTTTCTCTCCCTATTTTTTCGCGTCCCCGAAACAGAAAATGATATCGATTAAAATCGGATCTGAGAGCGCGTTTTTTGATGCCGTGCTTGAGCTCTCCTGTTTCCGCGCCGCAATTCGAAATGTTTAACCTTCCGCTTCCGTGGCGACCTGACGCGCGAGAGAGAGAGAGTGAGAGAAAATAAACAGAGAGGAGGAAAGCTTCCCCCTCCCCCTCCTCCCCCCCCCCCCGCTGACATCCAAGAGATGATCACAACCCACGCTCGCCGTCTCGATAAGGCCAACCTGAGGGGGGGGGGGAGGGAGGTTTTCGGAACATTCATCCAATGATTTTCGTCCATGGTAGGATCTGTCTGGAGTGTATTATGTCCAATAATTACCATACTTGGTCAAAAAATGTTCGACCTGTCTTAATAAGACGTGGTCCAACATTTTTAACCATTTATGGACCAAGCCCGAGTATATTCGTTTTTCTTTTCTAGTCTGTTTCACATTGATTTATTCTTCATTCCGGATAAACGCAAATATACATGAAAATACTACAAGATAAGGTCTCACCATGCGCCTTCAATTCGTAGGATAGGCAATTCCAACTCCACTGAGTACAACCGTTAACTATCATCTCTGTATAAATGGAGGATTGGCGTTGTCTTGAACTATAACCTGGTCCGTAAAGGGTTAATGTCCGGTTTATGTCCAACAACTATGGAGGTGAGAAACTATGGAGGAACTGTTGCTACGCTGTTTTCCCTATAAAATTTCACAATATTCTTTAGGATCATATTATGCTCAGCTAAGCTTATACGCGGGATTTTTTTTTTTTTTTTTTTTTTTTTTTAATCCTCCTCCTACTGGAAATTTACGAGGAGGCATGCAAAAGTTTTAAGCTGGATGGTGAACTTAAGCCCGTTGAAAATATCTCAAGAAATAAAAATTACGTAAAGCAAAGGGGCCAAACCTGTTGTTTATTTTTGGAAAAAAAAAAAAAAAAAAATTATGAGATCAAAAACTATAGTTGTTTCTAATGTAGTTTCTTAAGCTGAACCTCAAAATCACAACGTTTCGCAACCTTCTAAAACAAAGTTTGCCAATAGGTTTCCATAGCAACAGTTAAGTCCTACAACTCTAGACCAGTATCGTCACTCGTAGACAGAGCCGGATTAATTAATCCTACGTAGTGCCGTATAGGCTAAATTTTTACCTGCGTCCGTAGGCGGTTCGTGGGTTCAAAAATGGGGGCTTTAAAAATGTGTAATGATTTTTTTTTTTTTTTTTTTTCTTTGCTTCTCCACTATTTTTGAGCTGTTTTTCATGCCATACTGTCTTGTTCGCCTCAATAATAACGGTCCCTCAAAACGTTGTGCCCCTCAAAATCTTGCGACCTAGGCTATATCATAGTCACGTAATGGTTACTCTGGTCCTGCTCACACACTGTCTTAGCAATCGGTTTAGCGTAAAATTAAACGATCAGCCCGCATATCTGAAAAGGTACTTTACTGGCTAAAATGGTGTGTCATTAACTGTAAAAAAAAAAAAAAAAAAAAAAAATGCTGCAGTGAAAATTGAAATGAATGACCTTGACGATTATTAGACGATCGGATTTCTTGGTCCCTCACGCCTTCACAGCTGAAATCTAAATTTCAATTCGTACGAGAGAGACGAGTATAGGTAACAACAGACGAGGAAAACCCGAATAAAAAAATAAAAAGCCGCGCAGGCAAAACATCTGAAAAGTGATCGATTGTAGGAAAATCGATGAATCCGACGTAGATTCGAGGTCACTAGAGGACAGGCTCGGAAGTCCTTCCGCTCACAGTGATGATTTTCAGTCTTCGAGTTGGAAACGTAGATATATCGAGGTGGTTTCCGATGTAGAAATGCGAGGTTCATGAAACATCAGATATGCTCTTCCGCGAAAGACCCTGATGTAAATTACAGCCCTAGCGCGTAGTGAGTAGCATACCCAATGTTTATTTTTCTACTGACCTTCCTTTCAGCAACCGCATTAATTGGGACCAGAGGTGGATCCAAGAATGTGCTCCTTTGAATGCATGTGTTGAAAAAGGATAAAGAAGAGGGCAGAAATCACGCGACTTCCCTAATAAGTCTTTATCTAACAACGCGTTTAAATAGAGAGAGAGAGAGAGAGAGAGAGGCAGAGAGAGAGAGAGAGAGAGAGAGAGAGAGAGGGAGAGAGGAGAGAGAGAGGGGAGTAAAGGGAAAAAGAAAAGAGGAGAGAGGAGAGGGAGGGAGGAAAAAGGAGAGAGAAAAAGAGAGAGGGGGGAGAGAGAGGAAGAGGAAAAAGGGAAAAAAAGGGGAAAAGAGAGAGAGAGGAAGATAGGGAGAGGGAGTGAGAGAGCATTTTATTTTGACGCAAATAAGATAGTAACAAAGTAAAATTAAACTATACAAATTAATTGATTGAGTAAAAACAATCAGCATTTGCATCCAAGAGAGAGAGAAAGAGAGATAGGATGAGGGGAGAGGGAGAGAGATGGTGTGAGAGTGAGAGAGAGATAGAGTGAGAAAGAGAGAGGGTGGGAAGGAGAGAAGAGATATTCCTGATTCTGCGGCGGCGGCCAGCGGCGTCGTGTTGCCCACTGTGTTGAGCACGCGCGTGGGGCCGAAGAGCTGAGAACAGCTCAATACAAAACGGTATAACAACTGAAAAAAATAAAAGAAGAAGAACAGTGAGGAAGAATTGAATAAGTGTAAAAATCATCAATCATAACTCATGAATGAATTTAAGTTGGCTTGCTTTCGGGGGTTGGATTCGATTGGAAGGAGAGAGATATAAAGGGAGAGAAAGAAAGAGAGAGAGAGACAGCGGACTTGTATTCGTAGGAATATGTGTATGGTACAATTTACGATGTACTCTATTCTCGATAAGTGTGATTCAGTTGCACCACCGGCCGCGTGAATGAGCGCCAGAGGAGAGGAGCCAAGGGCCTCCCCCCTCTCCTACACTGATGTGTGTCTGTGTGTGAGTGTGTGTGTGTGTGCTTGTGAATGTGTGTGAGTTGACTACAGAGGTATCGTTTCCTCCGTCAGCATATGCTCAATATCATTAATTATGTCGCTTTATACTCCCTCCTATAGTTCAATCCTACTGAAATCTATAAAAGAAATCCTTTGCTCAAACGATAACACGCGTAATGGGAAATGGATCTTTGCGGTTGTTGTTTGAAGTAAAAAAAAAAAATTTCAAGGAGACCTTCAAAGTTTGCTCCCCCTTTAAAATGCAACTAAAGCTGCGATTACGGGACTTTATTCTCTACAAGTACTTGGACAACTACCTGTGACTTACCCTGGTAAAAGTGTTTTGTAAATTTCCATGACCGAAATTTCGTGGGCATCATTTCCGTGGACAATTATGTTTATTTTTCAAAAAATTTAAAGGTAAGATGTCCCAAATTTACCGCCCCCCTTAAGAAAAAATTGCCGAAAATGCCTGTAAAAATTTTAAATTTTTTATCAAATCTATGATCGGTTTTCACTAGGGCCTCTCAAATACTATCTAGTTTTATGAAAAAAATATAAAGTTGGCGTAATCAATCGGGAAAAAAAAATTTATTAATAAAACTCGAAAAAATGACCCATGTCCCAATTACCCCCCCCCCCAAAAGTGGCTTTGTCCCAATTACCGCCACCCCAGTTGTCCCAATTACCGCCCTGCATATTTTACGGGCTTTTCATTCAAACTATCGTTTTTATTGTCAGTAAATAATGAAATTATAATGATTTAAGACGCAGAAAGTGAAGATAACAGATATTTAAGTATAACTATATTACAAAGAAATTGAGTAAATTGAGTAACTTTAAGTTAAATATTTTCTAAAATTTGTAGGTTTCAGTCATTGACCGATCCAATTTTGTGCCGTAGCGTGAATTTCGCAACATTGCAGTTTGTCCATTTAACTAATGAAAAAGATCGAAAAACGGGTGTTTGGTGAACACCTTCGCATTCGACCTACTGCATGGGTTTTAATGGGAAAAATGCAACGTTGCCAAATCGCACGCTAACCACCGATAAAAAATTTGCAACTTCAGTCAAAATTTTTAATGCACTCAAATGAAAAAAAGTTATAGAACTTTATGTTAGTTAATGATTAAGTAAAAGGCAACAAAGAAAACAAAAACAATTTCACTTTAGAGGCAAAAAATTTTCCCACGACTAATAAAAATGACTACAAAAAAAGGGGAGGAAGGCGCTCAAGTCTTTTTTTGAAAACAAAAAAAATGTGTAATGTCAAGGCAACCTAAAAAAAAGGGCTTAAATTTTTTCACTAGACTTTAAAAGAGGAACTTAACATTTTTGCGCAAGGACACAGCATGTTGCGTGCATTTGTTTTTTAAGGCGCTGGACAAAAGTTAACATTTCTGGACTCAAAATATTAGTTATCTTTGAGTCTGACAAACTCTGACGTACGTTGAATGAAGTTTGACTTTGGTGCTCTGAAAATATATTCTGAAAATAAATTCAGCCGCCATTTTCAAGGAAATTCTTGTACTGTGACACTGCGTCTCGAGATATAACGCATTCTGATGAATAATTTATTTTCGAAAAATGAAGAATATGCAGTGGTTTTCATTTTATTTTTTATGCCCATAAGAATTTTTCTGAACCTGATTATGCAGGATATTTGCAAATTTTTCTCTCATTTAAAAAAGAATTCACTCAAACGAATAATTAGTTGATTTGTGCGGATATTACGTAAATTGTTTCTCATCATGAAATGGTTCAATTTCTTACAGATTCCTTCAGTTATTTTATGCAAAGAGGAAATAGATTTAAAAATAAAACAAGCGAGCTGTCTAAAATGGACAAATGAGGGATAATAATGACAATAGCATCTGAATATTAAAAATATGCATTTTAAGAACTCCGAAAGTGAGAAAAAGTGAGGCGTTCTTACGACACAGTTAATAATTCAAGATACTCTAAGTGCGTATAGCATGAGAACCAAAAAGTAAATGGGAGGGGGGGGAGGGTGTTACACACTTATTTTTGAAGTGCTCGAGAACGAGAATCATTTTTTCCGCACCTTTTTTTTTTTTTTTTTTTTTTTTTCTTTTTGTTTCCCCCCCCCCCCTCAGTTTTGCAAAAACGGGATTGCTGACCCTGGTTTCGGGAGGAATTGAAGGCTATCAGATCTTTCTAGCTTTGTACACTTCGCCCATACACAGGGAAAAACATGAGTCAGCCAAAGGTCTTTTCTTGAACACACTAAACCTTCGATAAGATGCACCAAAGATATTTGATACGCTCAACTAAACCTTTCGCTGGCTCAAGTTTCTACCAAGAGTGGTTGGGTCTGCTCTAGGTACTATTGCGGTTTTTTTTTTTTTTTTTTTTTTTTTTTTTTGCGTGAATTTAAGAATACTTGTTGCATTTATAGTAGTATCGAGGAAACCCACAATGAATTACAAATTAAAACGCATGTAAAAGTATAATTAGGTGAAACCTTAAAATTGACTATGTTATAGAGGTGTCAACGTTGAATTTTTACAAGTAAGCGCTCGTTTGGGGGGGAGAGGACTGCAAATCGAAAAATTCAGAGGAGAAGAGGAGACACCTTGACCTTGGAAACGTACTAGCGGGGACGAAGATACCTGGCCAGAGTATGCAACACGCAACACACCTAATACACGTGTTGAATGGGATGCTGTGTATTGCTTATTGCATACCCTGGCCAGGTATCTTGGTCTCCGCTAATACTTTTAAATGCTAAATAAAGAACTCCCCCCGCATTCCGCAACTCCTCTCCAGATTGTCGGCAAATAAACACCTATACTTCGATGGGGTTATTAATGCAACCCTTGGACTTAAAATCGACGAACTCAAAAACCAATTGCACTTGCACCCATACACTGACGGATCCAGAAAATTAGCCCCCTCCCTCTCTCTCTCTCTCTCTCTCTCTCTCTCTCTCTTCTCTCTCTCTCTGTCTCTCTCTAGCCATTTGAATGCATGCATTAGAAAGGGATAGAAGAGGAGGCAAAAATTACGTGATTGCCTGATCCATGCTTTTCTATCACAGACGTTCTAATGGGAGGAGAGAGAGGACGGATTCCAGGATCTGCCAATGCTTTGCAGCCTATGTGTTTCAAGTTCTGCGCCTTAATTTTTTACAATTTATTTTAGCAATTTGTCGCTCCCTTTTCTGTTCACAGGACACAAACAAGTGCTTCAGCAATGTGATCACGCATGCAAGAAGAAGACAAAAGGAAGGAAGAGAGTGGAAAAACAGGATGATGAAGGAGAGAGAGGGAGAGACGGATCGGTAAGAAGAGGAATAGAGAGATACAGAGAGAGAGAGAGAGAGATAAGGGATGAAACGATTTAAAAGACTTGTTCAAACGCTCGCGAAGAAAACAAAAGGAGGCAACCACTGGAATCTACAATGCTACCTTTTTACTGCACCCAGTATATGCACGGTTTATATTGACAAGGGTGAAAAAGCAATTTATTTAGAGCACGCTACTCTTAGCTTCAGCCAAAGCAGGATATTGCGTCATGCAGCGAGAGAGAGAAAGAGAGAAGAGAGAGAGAGAGAGAGAAAGAGAGAGATGGGGGTGAAAAGGAGGGGGTCACGGAGGGGGGAGAAAACACCGAGCCAAGTCTGACAGGCCGCAGCGCGTTGTTGGTTTCATCCGATCCGACACTCGACTGATTATGAGTCTGGGCTTCGGAAGGTCAACCACGTCGAAGGATTGGCTGCGATTCACTATATCTCTCCACTGACCTACGACTCCGAGACTAAAATCCTGGCCGCTAGAGGTTTTTTTTTTTTAAAACATCACTGAGGCCCATCGATTCAAAAAAGAAAAAAAAAGAAAAAAAAAGAAAAAAAAAGAGGAATGGTAATTGTGGAGGAGGGGTACGTCGGGGGTAGAGCTCTAGAATTCTCGGACCAAAGGAAGTCAAGCTGGGGTCATCTGTGCCATTTGTTTTAGATACGAGGCACACAAATCAAATTCGAGATCTGTCTGGGTGCCTATCTTGTCTTTTGTTTTTTTCCCCCCTTCGCATGCATATTAAAAGGATAGCCGGGGTGGGCCTCAAGTCTCAAGGATCTGAGGAGAGCGAGAGACCTCTTGGTCCTTTGGCGTGAGCCGTGAGGGCCCGATTTGGAGGACGCTGGTGTGATGCAACGACTATCGCTGCTGTTTGGGGGTACCCCCCCCCCCACCTCATGTTCATGTTCTGGTTCAAGTTGACACCTCTGAAAGGACGATGCTCTTGTCACAGTATTGTTTAGGTAATTGGCGAATAATTTAATTGTATGTATTTAAGGATTCGAGGACAGTTTAATTTATTTCAATTAATGAAAGGCAACATCGC
This sequence comes from Trialeurodes vaporariorum, assembly GCA_011764245.1. Taxonomy (NCBI): domain Eukaryota; kingdom Metazoa; phylum Arthropoda; class Insecta; order Hemiptera; family Aleyrodidae; genus Trialeurodes; species Trialeurodes vaporariorum. The sequence goes on along the minus strand of VMOF01000369.1, from coordinate 5,064,405 downwards.
AGTGAGTATTTTTTTTTTTTTATTATTATTTCTATTTTTTCTGTGTTTCTTGGTTGCAGACCCGACGAAAGCTAACGGCAGTTCATGCAATCTTGCAATCATGCATTTTTTTCCATTGAAACCCAAGTTAAAAAATCAATTTTAAGTGAGGCAGTTAATCAGTTATCCTCACCAAGAATCAATTATTTTGCATATAGGTATACATACAGGTTTAAATGGAGAAAATGAGCTGTTGTTTCATTATAGTTTGAGAAGTCATATTAAAATTATAATGACGAACGTCGAACAATCATACAAAGTAACAGTCTTATTATTCCATCTTTTCCAACTAAAATTGACTATCGCCGATCTTTAATTTAAATTTACAAAAAAAAAAAACAAACAAAAAACACACAAAAAAACCAATAACTACAACAAAAACAAAAATTAATAAGAATTTATTTTTCCAAGATCCATTGGCGCAACAAAGTTCCATTTAAACTTTCTCCAGAATTCAGATCTCATTGTGAAATAGGGTTGAATAAACCAGGGGCGGCGCGTGAAATCCGGCATTTTTTCACTTAGTCCATTTAAACCCATGTAAAATATCGATTCTAGGGAAGTGCAGTGTGCACCTCCAGTGTTTCGATCGTTTATATGACTTCTAAGGGACTAAATGCAACGCAGCCAGATTGCCCTCGCCGCTTTTGGAATATACGTTGCGTCAAAAACCATCGTTATCAGCAAATACAATCGGTGGAGCTGAATTCGGGGGGAAAAAAGGGGAAAAAAAAGACAAAACCAAGGAAAGGGTTAAAAGGGTGGGGTCAAAAGTAATTAATATTATTTCCCGCGTAAATTTGTCGGCCAGAGCCAATGAGAGGTTGAGCCTTACGCTTCGTTGAAACGGGAAACACGTGAGGGTCGTGGAAGATCATTTGGTTTCATCTTCTTGTAACTGCTCGGTGAACAATGTACCTACTTTCAGTTCCTTCTTCTTCTTCTTCTTTTTCTTCTTTTTCTCCTGCACCCACGTCTCTCACCCTCTCATCCCAGTGCCTTTCCCTCCCCTTGAATTGCGCCTTGACTTTTGAATTCTCCTCGCTCTTTCCTCATAATATTCACTCAACTTTCGACTTTAAAACTTTCACTAATTTCCCAACCCTTGAGGTTTTTTCTTTCTTTTCTATCTCTCTCTCTCGCCCTCTCTCTCCCCTCTCTCTCTCTCTCTCGCCCTCTCTCTCCTCTCTCTCTCTCTCTCTCTCTCTCTCTCTCTCTCTCTCTCTCTCTCTCTCTCTCTCTCTCTCTCTCTCTCTCTCTCTTTCAGTTGTTCATTTATTTCCTGACTGACAGTCCTTCCTATAATTATTGCTATCTGAAAGCAATTAGTTTCCTCCAAATAGCGCGCGGGGGTTGTAAAAAATGGTCTCCCTCTCTCTCCTGCTCTCCTTTTTCCGTCTCCTCGTTGGGGGAAAAAAAGGGGGAATTAATTAAATACTTCGGTCATAGTTTAGCGGGAGTCCTGTCAATCTTGGCCTCCATGTTTGACATTTTTTGGTTTTCGTTGAACTTGTTCGGTGGAAGACAGATCGGTTTTGTTTTCCCTGCATAATGGCGGGGGCAGCGAAGCCGACAAAAACAGTCTTCGAAGAAAGAGGAAAGTTTAAGGAAGTGTATTTTCATCTGGAGAGAAATAATGAAGAATATGTTATTTACTCGAATAGAAAAATAAACTGTAGGGAATACCCTAGGAACACTTGCTCGCATCACATTTAACCCTTGTGAGCCTAAGGGGGGGTACATTTGTACCCCAGGCCAGTTTTTTTGACGCCATTTTGTCAAAACTGCTCAAAATTTTTTGGGACTTCATGACATTTTAAGTTAGGATACTTAGAACACGTCTACCAAATTTCATTAATTTTTATGAATTTTTGTCGATATTATAGAAATTTAAAGTGTTGGGGTACAAATATACCCCCCCTTCGTCCTGCCAGTTTTAAGTTTGGAACCATCTATTACAGTGAATCTTACGGAAATTTTATGTAGATTAAGAATATTAAGTCAGATCATTGAAAAAAAATTGGAAATCTATCAAAAATGGAAAAATAATATGGTACCTCATTTCATTTTTTCCATTTTTTTTATATTGACATTTTTTTTAAAAGTAGGTCTAAACTTGGCAACATAGCAAAAATTTACTCAAATCTCACATAAATTACTCTCTTAGGGTACTAAGTACATAATCCATCCATTAAAGTTTCAAAATTATTGTTACTGACTGTGCTGCATGAAAATATCCTTGGGGTACAAAAATACCCCCCTTAGTCCTTTGTGTTACCGAAATACCTTACGCTCACAAGGGTTAATCTGGGGGAGACCCCCAAACCACCCTTTTGATATTTTTATCCAAATCCAAAGATCCATTTTTAAAATATCTAACTTTTTCTCTTTTTTCACCCATTTTCTCATTGATTTTAATGGAAACCATTCTTCATCCATATAACTATTAACCTAAAAATTAGAATTTCAAAGAAACAAAAGAAGTCCCTCAGGGGAATGTTGATAGCAATATCTCTGCGAAATTTTGATGCATATGGATCAATAGTTCAAAAGTTATGATGGGTTTCACGTTTTATGGCTATACAGACAGGCCTGAAAGGGTTAAAAATATCTCTCTAGATGCACATGCATTTACTAATTTTTTTCTGAAAGTCTCTGAGCGGAATATTGATTTGAGTATAACTGCATGGCATTTTGAGTTCGGCTTAGGAAAAAAAGAATCACTCCTATGAAAAGATGATACCCGTTTTACGAACTAGGTCAAACAGGAACAGTATGTTTTTTTTTTTTGTTTTTTGTTTTTTGTTTTTTTTTTATTATTATTATTACTATTTTGTTAGTTTTTGGGATTACTTGTTAACTTAGGTTCATTTGAGTTAAATTTCTACATTTTGAAAGTATGGGTCAGGCATTTAACATTTTGTCTTTAATTCTATTTATATTTTTTAGTATAGTACGCAACATGACAACGAAGCGCGGTGTGGTTGTCGAAAGTATGACGAACATGGAAAGAATAATCATGAAACAGTCTGTTTGATCAGAAATGAGGTTTTATTCAATTCATCAAATCTTGTTTAACTTATCTCGAGACCAATCGATCAAATGTTTGATTGTTGGCTTATCATTTTTAGTTTTATTTCGTTTTCAGGTATAACTTCGTTTTTTTTTTGAAAACTGTCAGTCGCGCAGCTTCATAGCAGATGAATTTCAACCAAGCAAACGAATTTTCTCGAACCGTATGGCATTCAAATTGCCCGATGTCGTCGTTGTTCATGTATGCCAGTTGCAATTTCTGCTCTTATCGGTTGATTTTGGTTGTCCTCTGCTTATTCTTCTTACAGTGAAATAAAAAATAAACTCTCTCGTAGTTAAACGTATATGGACACCTCTTAAAAACTGTTGCTTTGACTGCTTAAATTAGTTTAATTAAGCCCGCGCTATGTTAAATTAACTAATTTAAACAGTCAAACCAACAGTTTTTAAGTGGTGTCCAAATACTTTTAACTTTAAAAGAGTTAAATTTAGCACTTTTTTTTCAGTGTAGGGATGAACGAATTTTGCATCATATTTTGCATTCATATAAATCGAGTGATTTTTTTTTTTATTTCTTTTTTTCTGACTGATTGATTGACCCAGTGATGTCGCGTGCAATTTGGCAACATTGTATTCTATCCTTAAACTCATGTAAAAGATCGAATTCAGGGGGTGCACAGTGCACAAGGAAAATTCGATATATTTAATGAGTTTAAATGGAGCAGTTGCATTGTTGCCAGACGGCACGCCACGCCACCGGATTGAGCAATGATCGCGCGTAAAAAGTGTGCATACAGTGGATTCCCCGGTTCCATAGTTCGTAGGTCTCAGCTAAAATATGTACCATTGAATTATTCAAACTACTAAGACATTAAAGTGTAAGAATTTGATCCCATCCATCAATATTCTCAAGAATCTGATAGAAGAGAAAGTTTTTTGAACCTGTGGATTCGACAGTGTAGAATGTATAAATCGATAATTATACAAGCAAAGTATAATCAAATTACTCTCTTTTTTTCTTTTTCCACCAGACAATGAAGGGTGGATGAAAAGCAAAGATAATATAAAAAGAGAGGGGGAGAGAAAGTATTTTATGGTTGAGAATCAGGAAATAGAAGAAGTAGAGAGAGAGAGAGAGAGAGAGAGAGAGAGAGAGAGAGAGAGAGAGAGAGAGAGAGAGAGAGAGAGGAGAGAGAGAGAGAGAGAGAGAGGAGAGGGAGAGAGGAGGAGAGGGGGGAGGAGAGGAGAGGGGGGAGAGAGGGGAGAGAGGGGGGGGAGAGGGGGAGAGAGGGGGGGAGGGGAGAGGGGGAGAGAGGGGAGAGAGGGGGAGAGAGGGGGAGAGAGGGGGGAGAGGGAGAGAGAAGAGAGGGGGGGGGGGAGAGGAGAGAGAAAGAGAGGGAGGGGGGGGAGAGGGGGTGAGGGGGCGAGGGGGAGAGGGGGGAGAGAGGGAGAGAGAGAGAGAAAGAGAGAGAGAGAGAGAGAGAGAGAGAGAGAGAGAGAGAGAGAGAGAGAGAAGGGAACTAGAGTTTTTAGTTGTGGGGCGGAGTAACATGCGACTGCATATTCTCGCAAATTTCTTTGAACGTAGCCGACAAGGTTAGCGAAAGAATACTTTCCATCGTGGGTATAGGGATTGGGAGAGAGGGCGTGTGTGTGAGAGAGAAAGAGAGAGAGCGAAAGAGGATGAGATAGAGAGAGAGAAAAAATTAGAAATCTTTTGATTGGGGAGCTTCCCTGCACCCGATGTATTTGAAAATGAAAATAGTCTTCGGGAGTAATATAGCATTAAAAAACCAGAGACGAACCGAGCAATCTGGCAATGTTGCACGTTGACTATTTAAACCTATGCATAATATCGACATGGAAAGCGTTTGCCGCGCACCCTTCAGTTCGACCTTTCTCATACGTTCAAATGGACTCACACGAAAATAGAGTATTTGTAAGGGAATTTCAGAAACTTTTGAATGCGCCAATGTGTCTTATTCTAATTTGATAAACAGCAAATCTAAAACTAAATCTAAATACACCTAAATCTAGGATTGGTGGCTCAGAAAACATGGTGAGTCATCATTCTCAAACAAAAATAACAATTATTTTTGTCTAATAAAATTACACGGTTTTGGTAGAAAGAGCAAATCAATTATTTGATTCCTGTTCCAAATTATATTATACTTTAAGATCAGTGCGTTTATTTTCTTGCTTGGTTCTTTGCTTTTATAGGTCCTTGCTTACTTTAAAAATTATAATGTGTCCGATTTTCTCCTGCATTTGAAACATTGGTCAAAATCGACGAATTGTTGTAGGTTCAATTATTGAATCTATCAATGATCGATTCTTCTCCGAAGGTTTGTTTCGATACATCGCAATTCACGAACTTATAGTGCAGTGCCGCCTCTTGCAATTTGGCAACAATGCTTAGTTGCCATTTAAACATAAGTAAAAGTATCGATATCGTAGGGGAGCAATATACCTCCTGAAGTTCGATTGTTTTAAATAGGTTTAAATGGAGAGAATGCATTGCTGCCAAATTGCACTAGCCGTGCCTAGTCTGGCATCGTTGCTCAGCTTGGAAAGATGAATGGCTGATAAAATGTTAGAATGATTCATTTACGCTCTCTGAATGGATTTGTCAACAGTCTATACCGATATCGTATGCAACGACAAGCTATATGGTATGTATACGAGAGAAAAATGCAGCTCACCACCAAAAAACAAGAAACAAACGCACATAAAAACAAACAAACAAATTATTTAATAGTAAAAACACAAAGAGTGCCGCGTCTGAGGTCAATTTTCGCCTTTGAAGAGGGGACTTTTGGAAGGGGTAAATAGTCGCGGCTAATGATTTATGTCCCTCAGCGCAACGTGGCTATGCAACTGAACCTGTGATGCCGCTATAGGTACAGCGTTGCCAGCTCTGAAAAAAATCTCTCACTTCAAGGACGTTTTTTCTCACAGGCGCGGACGTTATTCTGTGCATGAGGAGAGAACGGGGATTTTAATATTTTTAAAAGATTTGTGGATCTATTTTTTTCTACATTTTAGGTGCTTATTATTATGATTTTCATACTTCAACATACCAAATCACAGATTACTAAGCCTAAGAGATATAAAGCATAACGTGTCATCCCAAAGAAATTGAAGTGTTATTGTTAGCTCTAAATGCAACACAGCGGCGTACGCTGGTGATTAATCCTATAATAACTCCATTGTAGCGAATCAAAGGTTATCTTCACTGTTTTAAAATAAACAATAAGATCATTTCAATTAGATCTCTTCTCTAACTATAATATTCTATACAAAAAAAAAAAAAAAAAAATCCTTTTGTAGCGCTGACAGCAAACCTTTGAAAGAAAAATGGCTGCAAAAGACTTTAGTAGAGCGAGCCAGTAGCGCACCGAGAGTTTCTTCATCTCTCTCTTTTCTCCATTAGTAAACGTATGTTAGACAAGGATGGACAATTGGTATAAAACCCCCTCTTTCTGTCATTTTCCTTCTTAATCATTCAAATGGGAAATGAGAGAGATGGAAGATATCCTGGTTGCGCCAGTGGAGAATTTTTTCGCACGCCTGACTAACCAAAAAGGTTTTGCTAGGTGAACCAAAGATTCGGTTGACTCAACTAAAATCTTTTGCTGAGTAATTTTTCGATCGAGGGTTTTGTCAGCGCTACCAATAAGATTCCTTTATCTGCGTGCTGGATGATTTTCCCCGCAAAATCAGCCCTGATTACCATTAAATCACCCCCTCAAAATAAACAACGATTATACGATTACTCACTACTCAGTAATCCAGTAATCCCGATTACTCCCCCGCAGTTGCCCAACTCCGCTTCACGCAGGAATTAGCCCAAGGTCAAACTCATGTAAGAATTGGCAACACTAACTCCTCTTTTTCTCTTTGGATGGTGGTGGGGTTGGTGGGGGGGAGGAGGAGGAGGAGGAGGCAACGGACTTGAGTATACCAACGAGGCGGTTCTTCGCGAATGACTTGACTGCGCATCATCCGAAAAGTCAACTCGCCCTCGGATATCGTCGGAGGAAACCAAATTTTTCGAGGACACTACGGAAGTGGAACTTCAAAAAGGAGATCGGAAAGGAAACGTTAGAGGGGAGGGAGGGGAGGGGGAGGGGGAGGGGATGGGGGACGGGAGGGGGTGGAGGGGAGGGGGATGTTTGGTGGATAAAAAAAAAAAAAAAAAAACTAGGATAAAAACATAGTGAGAACGATAACGGTGCGCTCTCGAAACAGGGACTACAAAAGAGCTGACATCTGGTGAGCAAATGAGGCACTACGCATACACATAGTACCTATAGAGAGAGGACTCCGGCGCGGCGGCGGGTGACTTACGGGGGAAAGGAACCCTCTCGCGCCCGCCACGACTCGACTCGGCCTGGGTTCGGAGCGCGGGAGCAATAAATATCCTGACGAAGCCATAAAACTCACTCTTGTCATCCGAAGAGCCACTTGTTACACCATCTCACAAACATCCCCCTGCTCTTGTTACCACAACTATTATTACTTTTATATCTTTTTAAATGGTTCGGGGTGGTTTTTTTTTCTTCTACTTCTTCTTTCCTCTCCTTCGGTCCAAATTATTTATATTAACATCATTATAATGGGTTTTAATTCTATCAACATTTGCTCTTGTTTGCTCAAGGTGTTTCGATTGTTTATTTCTTCTTCTTTCCCCCCCCCCTCCCCCTCCCCCTCTTCGTCAATCCTCCCCGCCTTTACGCTTACGTTTTACGCATCGTATTTTTCATTCAATTCCGTGCAGCGCTCCTGGATTCGTGCGTTCATTCATAGTTTCTTTGAGCGTTGGTTGGTCTATCGACAATTAATTATTGACAGGTGAATCGATGTAATTTGTGGAACTCTTAACGAGCGGATGAGGGTGCGAACGACTTTTTACAAGTATTTGGTTTCACAGCTACGAAATTTACAGAGGATTTACTAATTTACGTACAGGATAGTTGAAACAGTTTTTATTTTTTTAGCAGAATTCCATAACTAGCCAGGAATTCATCTTTCTCTCTTATTCCCTATTTAAACGCATGTGCTAGAAATGAATGAAGATAGGGGCTGCAAATGTGACCTCAGTCTATGTCTCTGTCCTTGTCTAATGCAAGCTGTCAAATGGGCAGAGAGAGAGAGAGAGAGAGGAGAGAGAGAAAGAGAGAGAGAGAGAGAGAGAGAGAGTTAATTATAATGAAATCACCAGTGATTTGTCGCTAGGCGACGGCAATGCAATAAATCGATGAAAGAGGTGATTGGTTGACAAAAACTTTTTACCCCCCTGCCCTGTGCAATAGTAAAAATTTGCGTCGGTACGATGAATCTCACATGAAAATCGTACATGAAGAGAGAGACAAGATCCTGGCTATACGGCTATGAACTAAAATCGACTGACTATAATCCAGTCTTGAAAAAGTTGTTGAATACGGTACAAGTTTTGGAACAGTAAACTCATGATTTTATAAAGCCGCTAACATGAATTTGAATGAACTTTTCTTGCACCCTTTCCTGCGTAAAATTTCAGAAATTAATATCATATTTTCCATACCCAACCTATAACTCCTCTTCAAGCCATAGAGTGGATGTTGTTTCTTTTTCCGATCTCAACAAGGGTTTTTTCCGACTCAGAACTCAATGACTCACAATCAGTCACTTTCCTCATAATATGTATTTTTTTTTTTTTTTTTTTTTTTTTTTTATCCACTTTTTCCTCAAAGGCATATCTGTAAAACAAATTTTATGGACGTAAATAGTGTAAAAAGGTATAGGCTTGCGTTATTATACAATGTTTATTGACAAAAAAAAATTGTGAAAGCTCGAATCAGTACACAAAGGGAAACACTTTTAAACCTTCACATATATTTTGATTATGGAAAATTAAAAAGCAAAGCTTTTGATCTGTGCAGCTCGAGCAAATTTTTCTGAAAACTTTGATACACACGAGTCAGTCTTTCCAATATTTCTTAAAAATTTCGAAGAAACATATCTCGAGTAAACAGATGTCTCCTAAACCAGTGGCGTAGCGTGCAATCTGACAACGTTGTACTGTGGTCATTTAAACTCATGTAAAAGGTTGAATGCGAAGGTGTTCACCGAACACCCAATCGTTTGATAATTTTCATGGGTTTAAATGGACTGACTACAACGTTGCCAAATTGCACGCTGCGCCACTGTCCTAAAGAAGGACTCAAAACACCAAAATTCGTGTTATTTGAACAGCAAAGTTCTTTCTACTCCAGAATAAAATGTCATAGCATTAAAATGCAGTAATCAAAGGCTGCGGCAAGTACAATTTTGCAAAATCATATACCATCCGTTTAAACCCGTGGAATAGGTTAAACCATCAATACTACACAGTGCACTCTCCCTTCGATATTTTATAAGAGTTTAAATGGACAAACCGCAGGTAATCAAAAGCTACAGCAAGTACAATTTTGCGACATCATATACCATCCGTTTAAACCCGTGAAATAGGTTGAGCCATCAATACCACACAGTGCACTCTCCCTTCGATATTTTATAAGAGTTTAAATGGACAAAACGCTGAGTTAACACATTGCACGCGATGCAGCTAAGCTGCAGTATAGTAGTGGTGGCTCGTGAAATGCGATATATCGATGTTCACTCCATTTAAAACTATAAAAAAGTGTCGATTTCTCGGGGGTTCAATTGCACCCCCTGACGATCGATACTTTTTTATAGTTTTAAATGGAGTAGATATCGATATATTGCATTGCACGAGCCGCCACTGCAGTATAGTGATCAGCGATCAAGGCAGAGCTGCCGATTTGCGTAGATTTAATGACATTTTTAAATTCACCGATGATTCCACCGGTTGAGAAAAGATTACATAGTTCAATTCAGTGTAGCTGCCGATTTGCGTAGATTTAATGACATTTTTAAATTCACCGATGATTCCACCGGTTGAGAAAAGATTACATAGTTCAATTCAGTGTATGACTGTAATGCATGAAAATACTCTAAATTGTAATCTTTTCTCGATCGGTGGAAACGCCGTTGATTAATTAAAATATCCGCAAGTTTTCAAAGTTATCGACAACTCTACCTGTTGAGAAAAGATAAAGGACGCTACACGGAAAAAAAAGATTGGTGAAAATAACCATACGCGATACCTGATTTTGGCACCTGCTAGATATTATGGTAAACTTGACCAGAAGTACGGTACATTTACCGATACTTTTAGTAAATGCGACATGCAATCAGGTTACATCACCTAGTACCTAGTCAAAACATAGTATTCTTCTGGTTAACATTACCATAACATCTAGCAGGTGCCAAAATCAGGTATCCGTATGGTTATTTTCACCGTAGTTTTTTTTTTTTTCCCTGTAGTATTTTTTGTGCCATTACAGTCATACACTGAACTAACTCTGTAATCTTTTCGCAACTGGTGGAATTTCAAAATTCCATTAAATCTACGCAAATCAGCAGCTCGGGATCAAGGACATAAATTCATCAGGAACCATTCAAAAATGAATACAATTTATACCTGCAGTCCTCGTTGAATGCAGAACCATCATCCGTAGTCGTTCATTTAATATGCCAGACATTCTAGGAAGCCAAAAAAGATGGACCGCCTTGTCACTCCAGATGCTATTGTTTTAAAGGGTACTCTGTCAAAGGGGTGACTTCGTCGCGCCGCGCCAGGCCGGGCAGGGCAAATGGGATATCGGAGGGTTAATAAACGAAGTTTCCACCGATTAAGGAAAGATTACAGATCAGAGTATTTTCGTGCATTACAGTCATACACTGAACTGAACTGTGTAATCTTTTCTCAACAGGTGGAATCATCGGTGAATAGAAAAATAGCATTGATTATACGCAAAACGGCAGCCCTGATCAGGAACCATTCAAAAATGAATACAACTTATACCTGCAGTCCTCGTAGAATGCAGAGCCATCATCCGTAGTCGTTTAATTTAATATGCCCAGACATTCTAGGAAGCCAAAAAAGACTGGACCGCCCCTTGTCACCCTCCAGATGCACATTGTTTTAAAGGGTTACTCTGTCAAAGGGGTGACTTCGTCGCGCCGCGCCAGGCCGGGCAGGGCCAAGTGGATATCGGAGGGATAAACCATCGACCAGGAAGTGTTGAATAATTTAATGACAATTAATCATACTTAAAGGACTATTAACATGCCGAAGCATGGATAGTGAGTTTTTTACTGCACTTTTTTTTTTTATTTTTTGTTCATGTCTCATTCCGCTCAACGAAGTGCACCTGGATATTTCTCCTTTTCTTAATCTTTAATCCTGAACCCATCTATTTGTAAGATCCGATTGTATCAAGCCCTAAAGTGCCTCCGTTAATTTAATGTCGTGAGGTGGATATTGATGACACTAAGTACCCTGGTATTTTTGTCTCAAGATTCATTTAATATACAGGGTGCTTTTAAAATGGAGACCCATCCAGAATGTCTCAAAATAAAAAATAACCCAAGTAGAAATAAACCTCGATCAAGCCCTCAGAAATCATATTCGAATTACCCTCAAAACTAGTCAAAACCATCAAGATTATTGAGACTTTTGAGGGTAATTTGGAACATACTTTCTGAGGGCTTGAGGTTTGTTTCTACTGGGAAAAGTGTCCGACACTGGTGGCTGGTTCAAAATACTATGGTCTGGGATCGAAAAAAAAGAGTAGCCAAAAATCAGGAGAAAAACATTTGGCAACAATGTCATCCTTCCATTAGATTGAATGTAAAACAATCAATTTGAAAATGAAGCGCAGTACTTCACCAGCAATCGAATCGTTAAATATAGTTTCAAAGGGAGCGAAGAGATTGTTGCCAAATATCACGAGCCGCCACTCCTGCTTTTCGTGGCAAATAAGGGAGAAGTAAAGACTACGATTTTTTTCTATACGACTAAAACTACCAATTTACCACACTTAGGCGTAAAGTAAAAATCTCTTGGCTATCAGAATAAAAAAAAAAAAAAAAAAAAAAAAAAAAAAAAATGAAAATGAGTCTGACTTAATAGTTGGGTCTACTTTGTAGTCACCCTATAATGTATAATATTTCAATGCAACGGAGTAGCTATTCAAATGCTCCCAAATGCCAGGTAAAAGGATTGCACAGGCTTAAAAAGGCGTTTATGTTCTGCTAACTACTATCATCAGTTTTATAGGCAAGGAAGAACCCCATGCGGAAACGAGAGGCGCGAAGTTCAAATACTGAGAACCCATATATTTCACATCTTTAATTCTTTATTCATAACTTTGTCGATCAATATTTGCCATAATCTTTGTTATCATAGTCCTATCCAGGAATTTGTCTTTCTCGCTCTCTCGGCCCATTTAAACGCATTTGTTAGAAAAGGACGGAAACAAGGGCTGAAGTCACGTGACCTCCATATTTTTCTAACTCATGCAGTCAGATGGGCTAAAGAGAGAGAAAAAAACAATGTTTTAGATACAGCATATGATCGTCATTTATCTTGAAATGGTGCATGATGAGAGAAACATGATGGGCATTGTAAGCAGCTTGGCATAGCGTTCAAGTTGGCAACGTTGTACTGTGCGCATATAAACCCGTTGGAAGGATCGAATATGAAGGTGTTCCCTCAGTATTCAATTTTTCGACCTTTTTCGTGGGTTCAAATGGACAACCTGCAATGTTGCCAAATTGACCGCCACGTCAATAATAATAGGAGCAGCAGACGAAGGAAGGAATATCACTATAGTCCAGTTCAAGGCTCTCTACAGTATTTTCTACACTTCAATTTGGTCGATAACTCACAGACAAAATTGCGAGAAACTTTGTTGTTCGGACGGAAGAAAGTTAGAATCATGAACAAAAACATTTTCTCGAATTATGAGATGTATTTCCTTCAAGGTTTTTTTAATGAATAAATGGTAAAAGTATTTGCAAGTTACTTTTTTCATTTTCGTTTCTTGTTTTGTTTTGTTTTGTTTTATTTTTTTTGTGCCAAATTGAAGTGTTTTTCATTTATCTCTGAATGATACGATGGGTTTTTATGAAAATGAGGACAAATATCAACCTGTAAGCATTAAAATACCACGCCAAAAAGAATAATTAAGAGGAATTTCGAAACGTTGAAGTAAAAATTTTGAGCGCAAATTTTGATTGAAACTTCTCCTTAAAAATGTTTCATCTTGATCTCGTTGAGAAAAATTAGATACCTACAATATGGCAGAGATTTAGGTAAGAAAAAACGACATTAGTCAATTTTTCCTTCAAGACGTTTTTTTCCTCTCTTATTCAGAAACAAATTTGAAGAAGATTGGAGCTGAGTATATGGTAATAGGCGTTCATATTTTATTGGAGCACCTTTCTCCGGGATCAGAGTAAGTGACCAGCGTTGATTTTCATGGAACTTTCAATTTGGTCAACTTTCACCCTATAAAGTATTTTCCGCTCCCTTTGAAAATTAAAAAAAAAAAAAAAAAAAAAAAAGTTGAACCATCACGAGCAAATTCTGAAAAACACGAAAACTTAAATTTGGTTAACACAATTCGGCTCAAAATCGCAGCAATTTTCAACTCAAATAGGTACTTAAAAAAAAAAAAAAAAAAAAAAAAAAAAAAAAAAAGTTACCTACTGTAATTGCTGAAACTCATTGGTTGACACAGGCTGATTCCTGTCTTTACAGTATGTAGGGGTAATGGCTCTTTCCAAAGAGTAAAATTATTTCTTTTTTTATCTATAAATTGTGTAAGTATTTGAGTTGAAAATGGATGTAATTTGAGCCGAAACGTCCTCTCCAAATTTAATTTTGCGTGTTTCAGCGTGTTAGACGGACGTTCACCTATTTATTTTATTTCAAGCTGTCAAAAGTTCGGTTTGTCTTGTTTTCTTCGAAAAATTGACAGCAATAATTAATCAACGGCATTAAAATATAAATCATCACAATTTAATGCTTGGAAAAACAAAACAAAAAACAAAATAACAGTAGCAACGATATCGAAGTGAAATATTGTAAGAGGTAATGGACGGTAACCTTTTTCTAAAAACCTTCACTTTGACTTAATAATGCGTTTAATTTTCTATACTTCAGTTCAGAAAGACCGAACAACTATTAGATTGGCTTATTCTTGGATGTCAGAATAGGTGGCCAGAGTTTATTTTCATGGAATTTTCATTTTCGTCCTTTTTGACCCAAAATAACAAAGTTCCTTGAAAAACCAACAACAAATAGACGAGGGTATGAAAAAACTACTTGGGCAAAAAAATGAGAAAAAAGTCGAAATGAAAAATTATAAAAGGTAATCGACGCTAATCGTTCACTGCATACCCTCACTTAAACTTAATAATGCGTTTACTTTTCTGTATACTTCAATGCATAAGAACCGAAACGCTTGGACTTATGCTAGGCATAGTGTTGCCCAAACAACGGGCATGATGCCACTAAATTATACCAATTCCTAATCAGAAATGATAAAAGTATACGACGATGCCAACTAAAACTAGTATCCCCTCTTCTGAAATATAGAATAGTTCTGAAGAGACTTCCCCTCCTTCGAGCGGGCACAAGTTTCATTCATACACTCCCCTCCGGGACTGCTTCGAACGAGAGAGGGAGACAGCAATATTAAGCGGCAGACATGCGTTGAAGCGAGATGGACGTATTCGTACAGGAGCAACTAGGAGGGATAACCAGAGGCAGAAAGAATAAGGAGGAAGAAGCGAGAGAGAGAACCGTGAGATGAACGGATTTGATTGGCTGGCCGTCAGCTTCGACTCTGCGCCGTAAGAGAGCGCTCCGGACTGCGCTATCACAAGTCTTGCCTCTGCGCTTTTCGGTGTTTCGAGCGCCTCAAAAAACTATCGTTTGATTTATAATACTCTTAACACGTGTTTGTGTTATTCTTTAGGTTCACTCCGTATCAATGTGTTGTCATGCCCGCTAGAATCCATTCATTCTGAAAATCGCCCCCGAAAAAAAATATAAATAAAGGATCGGTCACCGCCCGTAAAATTGGTCAAACTATTTCTAATTAACCCGTCAATTTTTTTCCACTCTTTCAATTAGTTTTTGCTAATGTTATCACAGTGATTTGTGAAATTACTATGCTGAAGTTCCGGTTTTTTTAACTTAATTTTCCTTTTTTTTTTTCGAAAAAAAAAAGTCGTGATTAATTTCTTTCGCGCGCGATTTCTATTTTGGCTCTTTTACTGATAAGAATTTTTTTTTCGCCATTTTTCGTGTTGGAAAAAATTATTCAAATGAGTGGTTTCCGCGGTTAAATTAGCTTGAGTGATTCAATCGTGTTTTGGAACCTTTTTGTTTTATCGATTTTTTTTTTTTTTTTTAATTTTATTCTCTCAGTTTGTGAGTCTCGAAAGGGTTTGAATAAACAATCGAATAATTAACAATGCTTGTGATAATAGTTGGTCAAGGTTATCTTTGACCGTAACCCTTTCCTTTTGTGCTGCTGCTGTTGTCTTTGAGAGTGTATTCTACTTCGGCATTTTCACGGGTGTCCCAGAATTGTGTGTTCACGACAATTCTTTTTTGTATCTCTCTCCGTCGGGAAAACAAAAACCTGTGCCACGGTCTCAACACAAAATCGAATCACCTGTCGAAGAAACCGTTCCGGAATAATTGATCAGTGTTTTGCTTCGTGTTTTATTTTTAAATTAAATTATCTAGTGCGTGTGTTTTTTTTCCGAGTGCATACTTATTCAAATTCAGTGCCATTTTTATACAAATAAAAAAATAGTTCCAAACCCTTGTTTTTTTTTAAAAAAAAAATAAAATAAAAAAAAAGGTTTTCTTTGAAAGTGTGACGTGGAACTGATAAGGATTAAATTTTAGCAGCTCTTCGTCAAATTCTTACTGTCTTAAGTCAATTCGTGCGATCCTCTGATTCAACTTCAAAAGTTCAGTGTTTTTACAAACCAATCCAAGATGAACGAACTATCAGTGCCCGGTACTATCTCACGCGACTATGCACCCCCTAATCAAGGCTAATCGACAACCGTTGTCAACATAATACAATTTTTCAGGGAGCCTGACTCAGTTTCTTTTTTTTTCTATTTATCCGGTCCCAGCGGCTTGTGAGTCGGTCGGTGTGATATTATTTTCCGTTCCCAAATGAATATGAGTTCTTATCAATTTCTGAACCATCTGGGCTATCCGCAGACCGGTAATCAGGGACAAGGGGGCCGATCAGGTGCCAGCCCCGTTGATCCTACCGAAGGGAGCCCAAGTTCAGATTATTACAATCCAAATGCTGGTGTTGTCGGGTCTTATGCAGTCGGTAGTGGGTGTTACAGTCCTCAGGCTCAATACAATGCAGCTGCGGTGCAATATATGCAACAATCACCAAGCGGTATGATGGACTATACGCAATTACATTCGGCGACACACCAAAGGCTTAGCCAGCACCTTCAACCGTTGAATTCGCTGCCGTCTCCGGAAAATTTGCCGTCGCCGATTTTAAATAATAATAATAATGGATCTTCGACAGTGACCGTGAGTGGGGCGGGGGGTATCGGTAGCCAAAGTTGTAAATATGCCGATTCAACAACGGGGGCCCCGACGGGCACCCCCAATGGGGTGGCATCCCCTCAAGATCTCAGCACCTCTGGCCCTCCGACCCGATCCCCGGGCCCTTTGAATATCAAAACCTCGAGGTCCTCTGGGGCCTCATCGGTAGCCCTGGCTTCGCCCCCGCTTTTGGGCGCTCAAAATTCTCAGCATTCGGGGCCTGCGTCCCAAGCCTCGTCGTCGCCGGCATCTTCAACGTCATCGTCGTCGACTCCCGGCGCGAATAACTCGTCCTCGGGCAACGGCGGAAAGTCCTCCGGTGGTGGTCCACCTCAAATTTATCCTTGGATGAAACGAGTTCATCTTGGACAAAGTGAGTACCAAATACCTGTATTTTACATACACTTAAGGTTACCTTGAATCATATTCAATCGAGCTGCTCTGTATACTGAAAAAAAAATGATTAATTACCAAAAGCATAACGATTTGTGAACCGAAATAAGGGATGGTACTGTCACTATACACTGAAAAAATAACTCCTGAATTTTAGTAGTATTACCAGAAGCACAAGGATATGGGAATCATAGAAATTACAGTACTTTGACCTGAAAGCTCTTGGTTTAATACCAGAATATGGTTATAGAACTAGAAATAATTTCCTCAAAATTCTCAAGTACTATGGTACAAACACTAAGATTTTGGTAGTTTACACTATCCTTTACATTGGTTTAGGTACATATTGTCATGCTTAGAAGGTAATCTTGTTTTTCAGTGATAGAATTCTGGTGCTTGTACCATAGAGCACTGTACATATACTTAGTCTGAGAGCGTCAAAAAGTGGCCAAAAATTGGAGTTTACATTTCTTATCAATAATCTATCATTTATAAACTTTCAAGACCAATTTTAATCATGAAGACACTTTTAACGAGTAATTTAAACCAATTAATGCCACTGGAAGGTTTTAACTTCGGCTGAAAAAGTCGAAATCGATGATTTTTGATGACTTTTTTCCCCCCGATTTTTCGCCGCTTCTACGCGATCTCAGACCAGATGTGCATACTTCTTGACAATTTAAAGGAAATTATGGTGCTGTGACCAAATTCCGACAGTAACACTGGAATTTTCTGATAAAAGTCCTATAGACTCTCCGTGGTTGACATAACTTTATGCTTCTGTGAATATTACTTGAATATAAGAATTAATTTTTTGTCAGTGATTAAAATCCTATTTAATCGAGCCACTCTGTATAAGATGGACCTAAGTTCAAAACTTTCAGTTCCGTAAAATTTCAAGGGAGCAATAAAGGATTGCTAATGGTGACACACTGTTATGTTGATATTGAACCATCAATTGTTGGGTTCATCTTTTCAACTTTGGAAGCTTTCAGCCCAAATGTTGTTAAATATTCCTCAGTTTTCAGTTTCCCAAAGTTGAATCGATTTGCCCAGTTCATTTGATGGTTCAATATCAGTCAAACTTTTGAAAACATCCAAGCCAACTTACTTTTGATGCTGGTCGTATTAGAAGTTTTACTGACGATAGTGTAAGGGTTCAGTGAGAAATCTATGCGCTATCAAAACTTTTTGTGGGAAATATATACGATTTCAACGTGATTTTGAATCACGTCACGTGTCGCTATCTTAGGTTAATGAGCACAGTTTAAACTTGGATTAATGTCCTGTGGAAAAACCCAATTTTAAATCAATTCCGTTATAAACCAAAGAATCCTCTCTCGTGTCTTTTGTGAACAAATTTACAACATGCTTGACTCTTGAGACAACTTTTTATTCATTTATTGTTTATTTATTTATATTTGCTGTGGAAATGTAATCGATGAGATTTTGTTTTCTGGTTAAACTTGGACATTTTGGTTGTCTGCTGAGTGCTTTTGAAGTCAATAAGAAAGACATTCGGTCCAGTGAAGGCAGACTTTTTAATTAACGGACTGGTAAAATTGAAACCGAACGTATCAAATAAATGGCATGGTTTTTAGACCGCGAACGTGCTAACTTTTGAAAATAAAACACCAAGTAGGGGCAATTATAAATAAAACCCTCAAAATTTGCTATTTTTATTTAAAATATGAGTCCTTCTGTAGTTTCGGCATTGCTGGAAAAATTTTGAGAATTCTTCAAATTCTATTCTTGGAAAGCACAAAAAAATTATTCAATTAAAAATGTTGATCTTTGCTGTTTTTCGGGCTCTTTGAGGGAAATTTGGAGAGCGAAGTTTCATTTATTTGCCTATGAAGTACCCTACAGGTGATTTCTTGGTTTTTTTTCGGTGCACCAAGGGGAAATTTAATGCTAGCACATAAGTCCATAAGACATCAATATTTTGATAAAATGTATTCTGCAACCTGTCACTTGAAAAATGCCATTCGAACATTGTATCAACGAAATAAACTCTGTGTACTTTGAAGAAATTCGTGAGAAAATCGGTTCGAAACATTTTGATGTAGGGGTGAGATTTGAAAGGTTACAGAGTGTACTGAAAAACGTGACTTGAATGACTACTTAAACCGTCACTTAAGCAATTGTTTCTCTTTTTTGGGGGGAGTTTTTGAAAGCGATTGCAAGATTGATTCCAGTGTTATAACGTTAAATCACTTTCAGTTCAATTTCAAAAACCCTTCTTTTTTTTGACAGTTAAATAAAAGCATTAAACATGTATTGAAAGCTCACAAAATTATGACCAACTTGATTTTGTAATCTACTGAAGCTTTTAATTTTTACTGCCTATACTTAACTTAATACTGAAACTGTACATCGTAGACTTTTGAGCATCGTAACAAGCAAAATTGGAAATAATTCCGAAGGCTTTGATCTTGAGTGTCAATTATTATCGAATCATTAAACATGAATTGAAAGCTCTCAAAATTATGAGCAACTTGATTTTGTCATCTACTGAAGCTTCTAATTTTTACTTCCTATACTTAACTTAAGACTTAAACAGTACGTAGTAGACTTTTGATTATAACAAGTAAAATCCGAAATAATTATGAAGGCTAGTGTCAAAATTATTATCGAATCGCGCAAATCAAATTACTAACCGGTTGTTCCTTGTTCGTAAAATTGGCAGCAAAATTTTATGTACAATCAAAAGCAAAAGTTTTTGCAGTCAAGAATTCGAGAAAAGTGGCAAATCATCGTGTAATCAAAGCAACCTTCTGCGTTTATTCTGCAATTTTTATCTTCAAAACTTTAGCGTTTGCAAGTATAGTGAAAAAAGTCACAAAGTGCAATTTATGCTTGAAACTATCATTATAAACAGAATTACAGGTGAAATTTTGAAACGTTAGAATTAACGAATCTAGCTCGTCTTGATACGGCACAAACAGTCTTCTCTCCCGATTTCAAATCGATAAACTGGAAAATAATCCCTGCATTTGAACCCTTGACACTTACTTAAAGAAGTGCTGGTATGTATAAAATGCAGTCAAAACACAGTAGGAATGAAAGAATTAAAAAGTTAAAAAAAAAAGAAAAGGTAAAAAAAACTTTCGTCAAATTTGAATGAATGGAGTAATTGCGTGGAAATAACAGGAAATATAAACATTTGCGGGGTTTACAATGGGCGATGGGTACCCTTACACACTTAAAAGAACATAAATCAATGGGCCTGACGTCCCGAAGCTCCGTCTTGCCCTCCAAACTTCATTAAATAATATCTCCTGTGAGAGGAGGTATCTTATTCTTTCCATCCAAGAGAGTATACGTATAGTGCATTCACTTTAACCCGGTCTCAAAAAGTTTCTCTCTCTCTCTCTCTCTCTCTCTCTCTCTCTCTCTCTCTCTCTCTCTCTCTCTCTCTCTCTCTCCTTCTTCTCTCTTTACTTTTTTAACCCCACACGTTACACGTTAATACGTTCTTAGGATTCTCTCCATGTGTAATGAAACCCACAAAGTCAAGAGGTACTCTGGTACTCATCCTCGATTCTATGGAAAATATTTCCAAGTTATATTTCAGTCGTATCATTGAAAAAAAGACTACCAGATGCATGACGATATGTTAACCAATGTAATGTATTCTAGTGATTGTTTATACCATAGTTATTGAGAATTTTGAGGAAATTCGAATACTATAAGCATATTCTGGTATTAATGCCAGACTTTTCTGGTCAAGGGACAAGACTTCCTGTGATTCACATATCGTTGAGCCTCTGGTAATATTACTAGAATTCAGAAATTATTTTTTTTCAGAGTAGGACACACGCAATAAAGTTTCTTACAACCAATAGTGTAAAACAAGAGTAACCAAAAACAAAGCATTTGGATTTTTTGTTTTTTGTTTGTTTTTTTTTTTTTTTTTTTTTGTTTTGTTTTTTGTTTTTTTTGTTTTTTTTTTTACATTTTGCATTGAAAAGGCATTCGAATGCCTGTATTAAGTTTTCAGTGTAATTTTTAACATGTGGTAATGTTTCAGTTATCGTAACATTAACATGACAAGGCTGTGTCAAAAAAGGTTATTTTGAGCTAGAATAATTAAAAGTCCACGCGAATATAAATCATGTTTTATATATCTGATTCTGACGGCATGGGCAATGACTTTTTGGAATCACTTGACAATTTTAATCTAAATATCAAAGAATTTTGGTCATTTGAATTGCTATTCAAGACCATTCGCCAGAATTTCTTGTAATCCCAAAAGAAAATTAAATTGCTTGTGATTTCGAGAAAAAGCTTTTTGTGCTTTTTGTGTTCGAGGTTATAGGAATTTTTCTTTCTATCTCTCTCCGCTCATTTGAACACATGTGTTAGAAGAGGATAACGTGCGAGTTCAGCTCCTATCTCCGTCCTTTTCCAACGCTCATGTTCAAATGAGAAGAGAGAGAGAGAGAGAGAGAGAGAGAACGACTAACCCTTGTATCCGCCTATGTCCTCTGCATTGCTGTCTTAAATGCGGCAACAAAATATCATCAACACTCTTGTAAACGGTTGGAACCTGGAATCGTTCTCTGTTGAAAACTGGCAGAATATTTCCTCTGAGTTTGTATGTGTGTGAGAGAGAGATAGAAAGAGATAGAAAGAGAGACCTGGGCTGGATTTTTCTTCCCGATGTTTCATCTCTCTTGTAATCTAAAAACTATGGGGAAAAAGTTGTAATTTTTAGGATCGCACTTGTTTGTTAAAAAATAAAATAAAAAATGAAATAAAGAACAAGGCTCATGAAAATACACTCTTTCAAGAGAATAGTTCGAAAATTGAGAGGCAGAGAGTGAGAGAGAAAGAGGAGAGACAGAACTTTTTTTCCACACTCTGCTTTTTTGTGTCATTTTCGGGAGACAAGCGGCAAATTGGATGTTTGTCATGAGTGCAATATGTCACAACGTGATTACACACTCACAGTTGAAAATAGCTGATGTGAAATGTATTTTTGGAAATTACTCAAGAATCATTCAAACTTTTCCCCGTTCCTCTAAGATAAACTTATGTTGCGATTATTTCCTCCATTTAATTTTAAAAACAAAGAATCCCTCTGCGCTCGTAAACTTTTAAACTCTTGACGCTTGTGTATATATAACTGTTGCAATGTGTATGTGCTGCAACATTTTAGTACAGAATTATGGAGGATTGATTCCTACCTAAAACCACTTGAATAAAACGTTGAGAGCATCATTCAGTTCTAAAATTCACTCACAAACTCAATAAATACGTTTAACCCTTAACTGCAGATGAGCCCAGATCTGGAACAATTACTTTAAAGCCTTACCTAAAAGTAGGGGACTTGAGTTGTGCTGTCGCTGCATGGTGGGTCACATGTAGAACAGATACTAAACAAGTAAGAATTGTCGATTTTGTCCTAGAGCGCGCAGCACAGGATAGAGAACGTGCAGAGTGGTTGAAAATAGCTTACTGAAAATCTGATCGAGATTTTCAGATTTTCATTGTTATGTTTGGGAGTAACGCAGGGGTACCATATACAAAAAAAACAACTATTGAAACTTACTAACTTATTTTTTACTACTTTAATTTTTTTTTTTTTTTTTTTTTTTTTTTTTTTTTTTTTTTTTTTTAGCCTAAAAACTTTATTTTCAGTTGCATGGATACCTAAATGCGGATAAAGCCATATTTGGAACAATTAATATTCAGGCTCTTTACCATTGAAATATAATGGAAAGAATTTTTTCACTATTTTTCCCTGTCTCAAGGATCAAAATAGTACTGAAAAAAAATTATTTTATTGAAAAAAAAAAAATCATGCAGTAAAGGATTAACAAAATTCAAAGATGGCGGTTGAATCAGTGGGTCACAATAGAAGAGTTCCATTAAATTGCAGTTTTCTCCACGACGAATGAATGATTTTTCTCAGCAAAGAAAGTTGCGATTAAATGGGACTTGGACATTAATTCTCGCCGGCTCATTCGACCACCGTCTTTAAATTTTAAGTTAAACACATTTACTGAGTTTTTAAATGGATGTTGGAACTTCCTGATGTTCTGAACGTTAGTTTCAAGTGATTTTACGTAAGAATCAACCCACCATAACGATGTGGCAAGAGTTTGCAACAGAATCGTTCAATCTGGGAGCAGAGGTAGTGGTGGCTGAGGCAAAATTTTAGCAATATATTGTGGCAAAATTATGTTTGAAATGATAAAGAAGTCTGATCATTTGCATCACCATGAAAAGCCATTTGCCAGCAATTTTTGCCATTTGAAAATTTAATTTCTCGTGATTTTTCAAGCATAATTTTTGGCCGAAAAACACTTTTGACTTTTCGACAAGAATTTACGATATGAGTTTTTTTTTGGGAAATATTTACATTTTCGCTTACTTTTAAAACTCGTGCTAGTTTTTATATCGAAATCATGTCTATTTTCCCGACCTTTTCAAAAATACTGACATCCCGCACTTGATCGAAAGGAATGTCAAAGGAGTATTTAAAGGCCTGTATCACCCTAAAAGTTTATGCTCTATGAGAGAATGAAACAAAAACATCCAATGAATCGCTCATCAAATCAAAACCAAGCAGACGTTGTTTTAAAATCAAAGTCCGTGGACTTAGAATCACCAACCCCTATTTTCGGAGCGTCAGCTTCCGAGAGGAAAGTAAAAGAATTCCGTGAGCAACGAGCCCTCCCTCTCTCTTTCTCTCTCTCTCTCTCTCGTATATCAATCTCCAATATACCGAATGCGAGTGGTTCAAATCATGTGGCAAGTTCACCCTTTCTTTCGCGTCACGACCCCCAGCGAAGTTTAACACTCCGATTTAACTTAACTTTAAAAGGTTATAATAGCTTGTAAATTTACTAATCCACAGAGGGAAGAGCATTATTAATGATTTAACAAGGAAGGCGTGAAGGACGATAAACTCTCCGCCACAAACAATATGATGATAACTTTTGAACAAATTGATTTTAGCGAATTGTGATGATTCTACGGTCTCTAAATTGTTGTGTGCCTTTCAGTACAGGAGCGTAGTTATGTATACGACGTAACAGTCAACAAAACTATGATTTTATCAAAAATCAAATGCTGTTTGAGCGCACAATTTTACTGATACAATATAATTTATTAGAATTATTAATATTTAACTTTCGTTGTTTCGTTGTTTATAAAATTATGATTCAACCCTTCCGTATGAACGATATGAGAGAAAGAATAAAGTTTGTCTTCAATATGTATAAGTGACCTTAGTATAAGTAACAATTGCCATAATTCGCTCTGATACAATTTTACTGATACAATAGAATTCATTAGAAATATTAATAATTAACTTTCGTCGTTTCGTTGTTTATAAAATTATTATTCAACCCTTCCGTATGAACTATATAAGAAAAAGAATAAAGTATGTCTTCAATATATGTATAAGTTACCTTAGTATAAGTAACAATTGCCATAATTTGCTCTTAAATTGCTCAGGGATTCCTGTCTAATGTGTTACTCTCTCTATAGAAACACACAGAGAAAAGCCTCAAATTAGATAGGAATCTCCCTCGGTGCCTGTGTGGCTCCGCCATCATGCCTAAAACTTTAAAGTCGTTTTGTATCGTTGTGTGTCATCGTAATTTTTGCAGGATTTTACCCCAGAATTATCCATCCAATTGCTTATATCAAACGTTAGCAAGAGCCCTATTAATAGCGTCAAATATTTGAGGTTAATTTGCTTAAGAAATGTATAGCCAATTTTAATCACAGAGTTTAGAAATTTTGATTTCAAGCAAAGGTTTTCTTGCACGGCTCCATGTGGTTCTTGATTTTTTTATCCAGGGTTATGTTTTGCCTTAGCGGGGATAAGTCACTTCTCTCTGAAGAACGCTGATTACATGAAAAAAAAAAAATGTGTGATGGGAATAAGAATAAATTTATAGTTGAATCTATTTTTGCCCGACTCTTTCCGAAACTAGAAAAAATCGGTTCTATTCTACGGAGTAAGAATATTTCTTAGTCCGAAGAAATAAAAAAAAATGCAAAATTGAGTTACTAGGTTAATGCAAGTAGTTTTAGTGTCTTATTTTATACTATAAAAATTTGAATATTTTATGTGGCATCAATTTATGTGAGAATACATTGACCCTCATTGATAGTCAGCCACTTAAGGAACATTTTTTTTTTATTATTATTACTTTTTTTATTTTTTTATCGGAAGAATTTTGGGCTTGGACTGTTTTTGCGCAGGACATTTAATTTCGGGACTTTTAATCCTATAGGTAAATTTTCGGTTAGTTTGGTCCAAATAACAAATTCAATTCCGAACATCAGTCAACCCTGCTTCTTGTATACCGTACTTATTTCGAAGCCTTGCAGCAAAGCCTGATATTATCTTTATGAGTACAATGCAATATGGGCTGAGATCGTTAAAAAAGTCATAAAATCAAAAATTAAAATTCTCATCAGTTTATCATTTTTTTTTTACTAAGCTTTCGGTGCCAATTTTAATCACAGAAAACACCTTTAATGAGTAATTTAAACATAATAAATGTTTGATTAATTTTTTTTAAACTCATTTTTGGCCTCTTTTTTCCATTGCAGCCTAAAGTATGGAATGCAATATTTATGGTCTGAGAAAAAAAGGGGGGAATTAGTGGCCAAAAATTAGTAAAAAAAAAAAAAAAAAAAAAAAAAAATGTTTTGAAAATTATCGCTTTCAACCTTTCAAGCTTTATTTAAATCTTGTCAGTGACATTTCTAGATTTAAATTACTTGTTAAATGTGTCCTCGGTGATTTAAATTGGCCGTGAAAGTTTATAAATTATAAATTGATGAAAAGAAATTACTTTATGATTTGTGACGATTTTTTGTCGATCTTAGACCATAGTGTAATGGTGTCATTGATTTAAATTTCAATACGGTTTATCGAGAAATGTTAAACTAAAATTGTCAGCCTCTGAGGATTTCACTTTTCTTGTCATACAGAACGGCAACTTGACGTTTAACTCTTATTTTTCTAACGGAAAAAAACTGGGCTAAAAACTGCGAAATTTACTGTCTTATTTTTAGCCACTTTTTGACGATCTCAGACCATAAATGTAATGGTGCCATTGGTTTGAAATTCTATATACAATTTATGAGAAATTTTAAACGAAAATTGTCATCCACATCTGAGTGTTTTTCCCATCATACGGAACGGCAACTCTACGTTTAGCTCTCATTAATATCACTGGTTTCCTAACGGAAGAAACTGGGCTGGTGACCAAATGATGAAAACAGAAGCATTATTATCTTATGGTGGTATAGACCAGGGGAAGGGGAGAGAGAACACAATTCTCGTAAAGAGGACGCTTCGGGCGTACAGCATCCAATTAAAGAAATAAATCATTGGTTTGTTCAACTCAATAAAATAGGTCTTCCATTTGTTATAATGCTTAAATTCTCTGTCTAAAATGCACCGCTCTTCTTTCCAGACTCAGTATCGAGCTAGCCCCCTCTCTTCACTTGAGGCATTTTCTGTATTGGGCTTATAAAACAACAGCTTTGCTCTCAATGAGAAATCAGCATAAGGAATGTATTGAGAATTTTTTTTAACGAGCAAACCTGCCATTTTCAAGGGCTCTTCATAGAACCGAAGTAGATTGGCTCTAGAAGATAAAATAGCGCAAGGAATGTATCGATAATTTTTTAACGAGCAAACCTGCCATTTCGAAGGGCTCTTCATAGAACTGAAGTAGATTGTCTCTAGAAGAGAAAGCAGCATAAGGAATGTATTGAGAATTCTTTTAACGAGCAAACCTACCATTTTGAAGGGTTCTTCGTAGAACCGAAGTGGATTTGCTTTAGAAGAGAAAACGGCGCAAGGAATGTATCCATAATTTTTTAAAGAGCAAACCTGCCGTTTAAAGGGCTCTTGTTCAACTGTAGGGTGTTGTATCAAAACAGGTTGCTGCGTCTATTCGAAAGTTTCAAAACTTTTCTTTTATACTCTACTTCTTCTCGCTAGAATATTTACTTTTTCCACAAAACGTTTCGGAATGTTTATTGAAATTTTGAATGGTTCTTTAAAATTGAACATAAATTTTGTCCCGTTAATTTATAGTGCGTTGTTACAAAACAGGTTGCCGCGTCTATTCTGAAGTTTCAGAACTTTCCATTTCACGAAGTGTTTCGTAATATTTATTGAAAATTCTAATAGTTTTTTTTTTTTTTTTTTTTTTTTTTTTTTTTTTTTTTAAAATTATTGACATGGGCGGCGCGTGGGGTCAAAAAGTGGGGGGGGGGGGCTAAAATTCAACAGCTTTTTTTTTTTTTCTTTTTTTTCTTCTTCACCTTTTTCACAATAAACGTTTGACGCTGGCGGGGGGGGGGAGGACAAATAACCTTTTTCCTTCTTTTTCTCTTTTTCTTTCTTTTTCCTTTTTCCCTTTTTCCCTTTTTTTCTCGTTTAAAAATTTTTTTTTATAGCCCCTCGTTCCCAAAAAAGTGGGGGGCTATAGCCCCAATAGCCCCTTATACGCGCCGCCTATGATTATTGACCATGAATTTTATGGTTAAACTTGATTCAGCACGTCATGATGACACATTCTTGGCATTGTTGCCAAACCAGGCCGAAACCGCAAGCTTTTGAATTGAAACCAATGGGATTCCTGGTAATCCGTTGGCCTGATTTGATAAATATGATTTTTGGTTCGGTCTGCTCCTTGCACTGAAAAAAAAAAATGTCGGGTAAAAGTGGAGGCTGCGCCCCCCTTCCCCCCATCCGAGAAAATTTTTCGGAGTATGCCCATGGTTTTCAACTATAAAAGGGTAAAATTTATTTACTGAACCAATTTTACCTGTACTGTTTCAATTTCTAGGCGTGATTTTTATTATTATACAAGGGGATTTTAAGAAAGTATAATGAATACATGACATAGAATACCTTACCGATGATAGCACTAACTGTAAAACGGGAACTCGGGCTTAATTTTTTGTTTTTTGGGGTCAGATTTGGTACCTTAAAACCTTCGTTTAATTCGCGTGAAACAATCTGGATCAACTTGAGTTTTAATTAGATTTTTCGCGAACAGACTCCGTTGCGAAAATGAAAGTCAAATTATGGTCAAACATTTACATTGATTTACATTTTTTTCTTTAAGATTCAATCACTTTTGATTTTAGAGCCTCAATCACTCTCGAACAAGTTCATTGTAAAGTCTCTCTCCTGCACCAGGTTCACCTTGGAATTATGAACGATTTGCGTTAGGGTCGATGATCTGATAAATATAATCAATATGACTCCATACCTCTCTTCAGGAAGCCCATAAATAAATACTACAAGGAATTGTCATTACTTCAATCGGCAAATTATTCGAGATTTATGTCTAGTATTTGTTTATGATCTCGTTGTTTTCCTTAAGTTTTTATCATCGAATTGTTTTAAAATTGGGACATTAAATTTAACTGGCCTCATAATGAGTCACCGAAATAAACATTCATAGCAATAAGCAATAGTGAACTGCCTCTTTCGACGTACATATTCATTAATAGATATGAAATACTAGTTTTTTTCCCGTCGAAAAGCAAAGACAGAGACGATTTTAAGTCTAGTATGGAAATTCAGAACCAAAAAAATTCATCCATGCCGTTCGAAGTTTTTACAAACAGCACTAAGCTATTAAAAACGTGTCAATTTTTGAATTCATATACCATCCCTCTTTGGTCTCTGCAGTCTCTGTACTTTAAAAATTAACGCATCCCCAACCACTATAAGACTCATTAATACGCGTATATGAAAGTAACGCAAGCTTCTTGCTTCCATAAAAATGAATATTTGACAGTGCTCCTTCATTTTCTGGGTAAGCAAAACCAGGGCATGAGTGCATGTAAAGTAGCGCTTTTGCTATGATGTGACAGATTTGATCATGCGCTGAAGAAAAGAAAGTTCGATTTTTATCCTTAAGGGGTGTCTCCACCTGCGAATTTAAAAGCGCGAATAAACTGATTGAGCCAATGAGCTTCTTTGTTGTCGATACATCGGACTCGACCTATCGACTTCAAGGCAGCTCATTGGCTCAATCAGTTTATTCGCGCTTTTAAATTCGCATGTGGAAACACCCCTTCAGATGGCTCTTCTATTTTATAGTGATTTGGATGGTTAAAAATCAACCATCTAATAACCGCATGACTTTAAAGATGACAGCAATGTCATGTATTATTACAGATGTATCTACGACGTTGCGTTGTAAGTAATAACCATCCAAATTACTTCACAAGGCAGGAACCATATCTAAGAGTAAAAATTACTTTCCACTTTTCTTAGTGTAGTGACGGGAAAAATTAGTATAAATAGTGGATTGTGGTTAAAATATATAATTATAGCTAAGATTATATAATGAAAAGCTGATTGCGAGGAAAAAAGAGCGTCATCAAAGCTAATCTTTTTTCCTAATTGAGATAAAAAGGAGCAGTGCCTCCCAAAACCAGCTCCCAAAACATTTCACAATAAATGTGAAACTCTTTTCCAAGAGATTGGTACGCGAGTTTTATAATGCTGGTGTTACGCAATCGATTTAAGAATCAAGATATGTTTGAAATCAAATGCATCAAGTTTCTCAGGATTTTTGAGTTTTTGAAAAGCATTCGGAAAGAAGAAGAAAAATTCCTCTCACTGGGATGAATAATTTCCATTAGAGCAATTCAATCAACTGCGTTAATCTCTCATTCTGTAAAATTGGAATTTTGAAGAATTATTTTTAATTTTTTTTTTTTTTTTCGCGAGCACGCTGTACGCGAATCGTAATTTTTCCTTGAAAAAGAAAAAAAAAGAAAAAGAAAAAAAAAATTAACTAATACTCCTCCTTAAAAACGTGTTTTCCTGCGAGATCCAATATACCAATCAGCCATGTTTTGCGTTTAGTACATAGCATACGCTTACGTCACGTAAAGGTTTAAATTTACCTCTTTTCTCGAATATTTAAACATTTTATTTTATTTTCTCTCTTAGGCTCGGTATCCTTCTACTGTTTTATTTCTTTTTTTCTTCTTCTTCACTCTCATCCTTTTCCCCCTCTTCAAAAATATGTTTTCTGAGAATAATTTAACCGTATCCGGTTTGATCATTTTTTTTAATGAATTGCAACTTTTTTCTTTTTGCCATGATATTGCTTCGTGTATCGATAAGAAATGTTGCTTACCTCCATAGGTGGATACAGGAATCTCTCTCTCTCTCTCTCTCTCTCTCTCCATTCGGTCATTTGAACTCAAGTGTTAGAGAAAGACAGCAGAGGGGGTTTTAGCCCCTATCTCCGTCCTTTTCTAACACACGCGTTCAAGTGAGAGGGATGATAAAGAAAGGCAAATCCCTGTATCCGCCCACGTCTATACCTCTCTTGAAATAAGTATACTACATTCATACGGATCTGAAATCAGTAATTTTGGGGTGCAATATACGTACTTTATTGATCTAAAGATTAACTTTTTTTTTGGTTCATTAATTGACTATCCAGCAACGTAGCTTTCAACAAGAGGTGAAAAAAAACCAGCCCCTCTCCCTCCGTCGCCAATTGAACCGGTTCAATTTGCGATTCGATTCCCCAATCACGGGCAACACCGGTGCCAAGATAACATCTGATCCAAGAAACCGGTTCTCCTTTTGGAGTGCTTTTCACCAATCAAAATTCTTCGATTATATCTGAACCAAAGATTTTCATGTCCTCTCTCACAGCTGCCAGAGAATCTTGGTTTTTATCCCGACGTATACTCGTTCTTAAAAGGTAATCCATTGGCGGATCCAGGAATATATCCTTCTCTCTCTCTCTCTCTCTCTCTCTCTCTCTCTCTCTCTCTCTCTCTCTCTCTCTCTCTCTCTCTCTCTCTCTCTCTCTCTCTCTCTCTCTCTCTCTCTCTCTCCCCCCCCATTAGAATGTGTGTGTTAGAAAAGGATAGAATAGAGGCAGTCACGTGATTTTCGCCCCCTCTTCTATCCTTTTCTAACACATGCATTCTAATGGAAAATGAGAGAGAAGGTCAATTTTTTGGATCCGCTAGTGAGGCAATCAGATTTGTCTTGGAGGCTATGGGTGCGGGCACAGTCTTTTCTTAGATCTATCAAGTTTTGTTTTTCTTTTTTTTCTTCTTTTTTTATCTGTACTTGGTAAACATTATTGGTCGAAATGAAAATTAATGGAAGAGAGAAACAGGAATGTAAAAAAAAAGTGTTAATTTTGTTCAGGAGTTGTATGTTATGTAAAACCGTGCCAGGACTCCTATTCTAGGCATAGTACTTTTATGGTCTTGATAATGCTTATAATGAAGTCAAAATGCATTGCTGGAAGGACATCGTCTATCCACTGTGTTGTCAGAAACTCGATAGTGTTTGTTACGGTTTTGTAAGCAACTCGCGTGATATGTAAAGCTCTCACCCCGCCTTTAGGGTACCTACTTCTGGACTGGACCGAATATAGATTATTAAAAAGGAGAAATAATTTAATATTTCCCCTTTGGAAAAAAAATATCCAAAATGGATGTTCTAATAATAGAATTCTCACATGGATGAAACATTTTCGTTGAAAATAATATTATTTACGAACGGACATTGTGGTCGAAAAGACAATTTTTTACTGGCAGGAGCCCTGCATGAAATCGCCAGCAACTCATATTAAAAGTCGCAATCATTTCTGGCAGAAAGTTTTTCTCGGTGACTCAAATGACCGGGAATTTTTCTTATTTTAAACATAATTTCTAATGATTTCAAGCGGAGCTTCAGACAGTTTCAAGTATAGTTTTTCTGGAATAAAAAAACTTTTGACTTTCCTACACCAGAATTCTCGCTTAAACGTGACTAAATTTCGTTAAGGAGATTACTCAACTATTTTTACTGCCATTTACCAAAAATATTACTCCGTTTAGTATTGGAAATTGTCATAGCTGATGACCGATTTTTGGTGCAGCTTTAGGTTTAAATTTCACCCGAATTCATGTGCAGTGTGCCCAATTTTGGTCCTCGCTGTGCTTCTCTCTCCATTAGTGGCGGCTTGTGAAATTTGGCAACAATATTTTACTTCCATTTGATTCAATGCCAAACAATCGATTCGATAGTAAAGCACAGCTTCACCAAAAATCGATTGTTATACATACATTCAAAACAGCGGCAAACATTGTTGCCACATTGCACGAGCCGTCACTTTTCTGCATCCCACGATGATTTGGCCCTGTTTCTATAAATAAAATTTAATTTAAGTTGGTCTCTGTATATGCACAAAGCATAAATGGGTAAACTTATTCTTTCTTTCAAATTCTTCAAAAAGCATCGCAGAAGCTAAAACGAAATTTAGAATATTCGAAACTGGGAATCTAAATCTGATACTGAAGTCAGTTGACTTTCCCTATCACTGATCCCATTCAGATTGTAATTTTTTTCCGTGGGGATTTATAATTAAAATTAGACGGAATGGATAAGAAGCTTATCATGAAACGCGTCAATATTGATGTTCTGACTCAAATATACGCCTTGTAAAGTCTTGATATTCGTTTCATTATGTAATAATATTGGAAGACTAGAACAGTCATCGAAATGTTTTAATTTTTTGTACCCAGTGAGTGCTCGCAGAACTTCTTAGATCTCACGAAAACTTGAAAATAAGCTTAAATATTTCGTGGGAGGGTGGTTATTTTTGAAATATTTGTCTCGCGTGACTGTATTTTTTCTCTTCGCTTATTCTTTCAATTCCTCTCATATCTCTATCTTTCTCTCCAATGCAAAATTAAAACTAAAGAAAGTAATCAAAATGCAAAAATAACCAAAAATAAGTCCAAAAAAGTAGTTCTCAACCCTCGAGAGTGAATTTCAGTCATCAATCAAGGTGCAGATCAGAAAAGTTCTGGGTTCATTTCATTGACACTTTTTCTTATGCTCTTCTGAACAAGCGCAATAAATCTGCTGAGTCATAATACATTTCATTGGTCATGATTTGTTAATGAAATATTGGTCATACAATTATATTGGCATTAGAAAACAAAATTCAAACTCTTTCCCTCACCTTCACATAGAGAGCAATTAGTACTGTTTCTGAGGTTAAGAATTCTCAATCAAAAGACTTAATTGTCAGTCACATGGAACCAACAGCATTTCAGTGCTTAGTCAATAGCGTAACCAGGATCTCTTCAGTGGCGAGGCGTGCGAGTAGGCAACGTTCCTTTTTCCCATTTAAACACACTACTAAGGTCGAAATGCCTGGTCATCGCCGATGACTGAAACGTTCGACTTTTTTGGTGAATTTAAATGGAGAAAGTGCAGTGTTGCTAAATTTCACGCCTCGCCACTGAATCTCTTCTATCCCTCTCATGTCCCATTTGAATGTATGAGTAGGAAAAGGATAGGAAGAGGAGATTTTATCCCCTTGTCCATCCTTGTCTCAAACATGTGTTTCAATAGAAAAAAGATAGAGGCGGAGAATTTATTGTTGCACAACTGCAAAAAATCCTGGAGAGCTAATAGGTCATTCCTTATTGAATGAATGATTATTTTTTTTTTTTTTTTTTTTTTTTTTTTTTTTTAATGATGTATGAAATCATTAGCGTTAGAAATTCGAACTTTCTGATTGAGTATTGCATCGTTTGGAAACGTTTTTGGCTTTCAATCTGCCTCATTCCAAAGCTCATCATTTTTTAAATGAAGGTTTCAGTCATTAATTCAGAGCGGGAAATCCTAAACTGATACAACCATTGGCGGATCTAGCCCTCGCGAACGGGGGGGGGGGGGCTTGAGATTTTAGTTCCCCGGTGCCTCAGTTTTTCCTTTTTCTCTATTTCTTTCCCCCCTTCTTCCCCCTCTCTTATCCCTTTTTGGGTCAAACTGGGGCCCCTATTCGTACCCTCTCTGTATCCGCCAATGCTTATAACCCCTACAGTTTTTGCCGTTTGTTGATACCCAATAAAATTTTGGACGTTTTCGGCATGGGAACTTTCCCCCGCTCCGTCAATCAAGTTCCCTCTAAAGTTTTCTCGTATATTCTTCCATACATTCATCGAGTGCGTTGAATAACAAGACACTTTTCGAGAGCGATTCTGACATGTCCACCAAACCATCCGAACGACGTTTATCAACCCCTTACCCCCTCCCATCCCCTCCTTCCCCCGGGTCTCTTCCCTCATTGCCCCTAATAACACTGACTTGATGCGTTCCCCGACACTGTTGACAAGCGATGTAACGATATGACTAATCTTAATTTGACAAGCCAGAGCTTATAACAGGTATACACTTTACGCTCTCTCTTTCTCTCTCTCCCTCTCTCTCTATCTTTCTCTCGCTCTCCCTCTCTCTTGCTCTCTTGCTCTCTCTGTTGGCTCATAGCTTACAATCATCGAGACGCTGAGACAAATGCGTTCAAGTTTACGAGAAAGAAAGAGGGAGGGGGAAAAGATTGACACGTCTGTTTCAACGCCAAAATACGATCTCACACAGAGAACGAAATCACTGGATTTACCAGCCAGCCCTCGCATCACCTTGGCTTTTTCCCCTACATATATTTCTTCTTTTTTCAAAATTCGAGATAAAAATGCGCAAAGTACGTCGGATAATTTATTCAAACTTATTTCAATGCTCGATTAATTTTTGTAAGACAATTTTATGCTGGTTGAGAACTATTAGGAATGTTACGCGACAAATTTTCTTTGGAATAATTATGAATTGAGGCGCCATTTCTAACCAATTTATGGCTGATGGCTAGGTTTTTTCCAACGATTCGAAATTTCTCCTGCATTTTTGTTGTTGTTATTTTCCTCACGCAAGTGAGCAAAAGAAATTTACTTTTTGAAATTTAAGTGAGGTGCATAACTGTGTATGTAAATTAGAAGAACGTCTATGAATAACACGGATTTTTGTGGGTCTTTCGAAATGGCGCCGCGCCGTGGACGTAAGTGATGAGCGCCTTCATTCTGAGTCGACGCGACAAGCTGTAATGGTGCAAAGCACATAGTTACCTCTATGGTCAGTCAGATAGGAGTAATTCAAACGATCGATGTGAAAGTTTTTTACTGGTGGATTATCAGCTGAAGTTGATGTGAAAGTAAGAATTAAATTTTCGAAAAACGAAAAATCCAAAGTAAAATTACAATGAAAGTAATTTTCAAAAGAAATTTACATGAAACATGAGGTTTGCTCATTCCAAAAAATCTGAAATACTGCCACAGAACGAATTTTCACGAAGAGCAATCCCGTTATTTAACGGAGTTTTGTTTTAGAGAATGCCCATAAATTTGTAAACAAGCATATTTTGCTTCGAAATGAAGATCAAAAAATCTATTTTTTATGTGATTGAAATGAGCAGTAGCTAAACTCCAGATTTTTGATGAAATCTCTTGTTTAAAGTAGCGTGCAGTCTAAACCAGTTACAGCTTGCTGCATTGGCGTATGAAGAATCGAAATTGAAGTAAAGCTAGCACACTAAAAATACACTCTTAATATGAGCCTTCAATTTCGAGTGTAGGGAATATCGTTACCGCCGTGTAGGAATAGTTATCTATTTCACGTTGGTTGTCATTGTCGTTAATTTCGGCATTCGCCGCATCGGAATTAAAGCGAAGTCCTGGGACCAAATAATGTTAGCTCCCGAGCATTGAATTGCGTGCATCTTGCTTGCCGTTTCGACCAATCAGAGAACTTACGCACGGTCATGTGACCGTGCGTAAGGTACGCTCTGGGCCTAACACTATTTGGTTCCATGTACGCTAAAATATGATTTTTGGTTAATTTTTCTCATTGATTATTGGACACTTTTATTCGATTTCTGACCATAATGGTGATGATCTCCACCTCCCCTAGAAAAACATTCTCTCTTCTTTAGTTAACGCCCTCCACGTCCACAATCCCTGTTTCACAATACATATATTTCTTTTAAAGGATCATTCAATTTTTTTTTTTTTTTTATCTATTTGGTAGACGGTTCCCGTTTTAAGTTGAGAATCTAAAACTTTGCTGACCGTTCCAAAGTAGCCATCATAGTTACACTATATTATCAAACATCGATTTCCAGTTTTCGTCTATTTGAATCTATGCGGAAGTATCGATTACCTACTTTAACCCTTCCACTCACAGTGTACCGTATAAGAGACTAGTGTTTACTGGGAGCCATAAGGAAATTCGAAAAATTTGACTCACACATGACATTGTATGAGAAAAGTTTGTTCAATTTAATGGTATAGGTTTCAGAGTATAGTGATTTTTTTTTTTCATAATTCGTGTGCAAAAGGGTTAAAATTCAATTCAGCTCCCTGAGGATGGATGTTTTTTTTTTGCATTGTACCTACTGTACCTTCTCCTTAATTAAACCCATTACAAATATTGAGTGTTCAGTAAACACTCTCAAATGGGGCTGTTGCACATTTTTGCTGTAAGCGATTAAATACAGTCGATTCTGGTGTAAAAACCTCCAAAACTAACGATGGCAGCACTAAGAACTCCCAAAATCCACTTCTAATCTCAATACACGCTTTTATTTGTACGAGCGTAATGGTGGCTTGGGGCAATAATAATGGAAGATTCCCATCTAACAATTCTGTAATTCCATCAAGAAGTGACCAATAAGAGACGACTTTCATTTGACACCGGTGTCACTTGGTATCACGGTACCATTCATCGGATAAGGATCGCTTCTCCGATTACTAATTACTCTGTGAATCATCCTTGTCAGCATAGAGAGAGTGACGAAATTAAGATAGGAAGCTCCCATTATTACTGTCTTATGCCACCATTACGCGCGTGCTAATAACAGCGTTTTATTGAGTTTAGGAGTGGTTTTCGGAAGTTTTCAGTGCTGCCATCGTTTTTTTTCCGAGGTTTTTGCACGAGAATCTACTATTAAATCGCTCACAGGAAAAGTGTACAACAGCCCCATTCGGCTTTAAGCAGACACAATTCAACGTTGCCAAATTGCATGCCACGCCACTGCCCTCTGTTGAATAATCGATTCCTCTCGAGACCGGCGCAATCCTCCAACCCATTGTGCGATAAGGCATTCCAGCAAAAGAATCGAGTTGTCACTCAGTCATCAAGTCACTCCTCGTCAGCTCTCAGCTTTTGCTCCGTCGCGCTCTCTCGCGTCACGTCGTCTCTGTCGTTGAGTGTTGTGACTCCCTTCGGTCCTCCTTCCCCTCCTCCTCCCCCTCCCCCTCCCCCATCCTCCGTTGACTCGTTGAGCGATGAAAGACGGCAACGAACAGTATCGGTGGATTGTTGGACGGTGGTGTGGTGGCGGTTGTAACGACGAAAAAATCGTCCGCGACTCTCCAGCCCGAAAAACCGCGCGAATGAGTGACGTTGACGCGATAATTGACGTGTAAATGAGTGGAGGCTCGAACCACCGCGCCGACGAGGATGGGGGAGGGGGTAAGAGCAATACGACGTTGGAAATTATGGTGGTGATGGGGGGGGGGGGGGGTTAAAATTTTCATTCACATGTAAATTTGAACGTGTAAACGCCCGCACGTGGGTCACGTGTCACGCAGCGTTCCTTGAGCAGGAAAAATTATTTGCACGACTTGAAAATGTATGTATATATAACCGTGGCCGAAAATTCGTCGTGATAATATCCAATCGCATATTATGAGGGGGCTGAGTGTTCACTTTTACACGCTCAACCGATAGTTAAGCTGTTAAAAACGGACAGGTTTAACTGGTTACCATAGCAACGGTTCAGTCTTACAATGGCAGTTGCAATGGTCTGAATTTTGGTAGGCAACATTTTTGTGGGTTTGGTTTTCATCAGGCAAATGCACTGAAGAAAAAATTGCGGTTAAAACTATAGGGAAAAAAATCATAGTTTTTTTCCCCCTCACTTCAATCGTAAGACCTATCGTTGCAATAATTAGGACGCTTAAATCGAATTCTAACTGTCTTAATGGGAAATAATGTGCTGGAATATACACGGAAAAACTGGCATCTGCAAAGCTGATTTTGGAGTCTGCTATCAAGTATGATAAATTTTACCATCATATGGTAAATGCAACGTACCCTGTGATAAAAAAACCAACAGGTTGTATTAATTTACTCCATAACCAGCTATGCTGATGGGAAAATTCTACCAGTCTTTTTCTCCGTGTACCATCAGAACATTCATTAAAACGATCGGAAATTTTTCTCAATGTGAAAGTACTCGTTGATCTGAAAACAAGGGTGCCTTTAGTTTCCAACATTAATTTTTATTTCCCGCTTAAACTTTACTAAGTGGGTGCACATGACCACAAATAGCAGGAACAAACTATCTTTAAAATAATTTGACAATGAGATCAACTGTCGTTGAAAATTTAAAAACAAAAAAAAACAAAAAATCCTTTTAGTTGAGGGTGTCTCGGAAGCGCGCACTAACACTCAAGGGAGACTCCTTCACCCCACGGCTGCGGTTGTGGAGGGACGCGGGTCCCCGCGCTTCAGTGCCCAGCGTGTTGGAAGCTTTAGTTAAAGCATATGGTCACAGAGCAATGTATCATACCGCACGTCTTATACAAGAGTAAAGGGTTCACTGTTCAGGAAGAGACGGGAATTCGTCCCCCGCAATTCTCCCCCCTCCCTTTTAAAAAAAAATCTAAACTTGACGAAGGATCTAATGAGCGAACAAAATCAAAGACCCATTCCGACGCTACCCCCTCCCCCTTCCCTCTATGCAACACTCCCCACACTCCCATTTTTTTCTTTTTCTTTTTCTTAAAAGAGCGCTCCCGTATTCTTCCTGTTTCGAGAGGACTTCTTTGACAAATCGTATGTTTGTTCATCTCCAACATAGAAGAATAGTATTTATGTATTTATTCTAGGGTATTTTTTTTTTTTTTTTTTTTTTTTGTTTTTTCAATTTTTGAGCCGTGTTTAAAATCCGGCTTGAGTAATCGATGTCTGAGCCGCTCTGTTTTGTCACAAGTTGACGGAGGATCTTATCTTCTAAAAAAAACGTCACTTTTGGGTCTGTTTGCAAATAAAAATTGTGTACTGATAGTGAAGAATAAGGCGAATTTTCGCGATCGAATATCATAAACAATAGGTACCAACCTAACTACATATTCGAGGAAACTCACTTGTGTTTTTAGGTGGGTTTTTCGATGGCATCAATTCGATTTCGAATTCACCTCCGGACTTGAATTCAAAATCGAATTGATGCCATCGATGACTGAAAAAACCGAAAAAGTTCGAAAAACACGATTCCGTTTCGTGTCATTCACTGTTGTCATGCGTAGGTTGGCAATGTTGTTGTCGAATATATTCGTCGCGGAAACTCGCCTATTTACTCTCTGGTCATTAGAACCCATTTTCTAGAAAAGGATAGAAGAGAGGACGAAAATCACGTGGCAGCCCAGTGCACCTATAATCACCTATAATCTATCCTTTTCTAACGCATGCATTCAAATAGCCAGAGAGAGAGAGAGAGAGAGAGAGAGGGAGAGAGAGAGAGAGAGAGAGAGAGAGTGTGAGAGACAGAGACCAGAGAGAGAGAAAGAGAGAGAGAGAGAGAGAGAGAGAGAGAGAGAGAGAGAGAGAGAGAGAGAGAGAGAGAGAGAGAGAGAGAGAAAAGACAGCCACCTGGATCCCCTAATGTGCTAAAACGTAGCTTCTGATTGGTTGAAGTGTCTTTCTGACGCTTGACGTCATCACTGAAGCCGTCCGTCTTACTCAAAAGTAAATGAGGTTTGCTCGATTCCATCCGAGCGTAAATTGAAATGTTCATTTGATTTCTTGATCATTGGGACGCTTGCATCTTGATCATCATTTGCACACGCCTACTTTCCACCTCTCACCCCTTCGCTCCCCCCCCCCCCACACAACCATTCTATCTTTCCCTACCCCCTATCCCCACCTCGTAGGTTGTCCAAACGATATCAAATGAAGACGCAAAATAATTTTACATCTTAATTAAAAGCGCTCTCTCTCTTTCTCTGGGATGCGAGTGGGTAGGATTAATAAATGTTTAATGTATATGCGTTTTATTACTTTTACAAGTTAGGAAAGTCTGCTGTAAGTTCAGAGACATCTGCGTAAGATCTAATTTAAAAGTATTTCAGAGCATTTCTCCTTTGATGATAAAATACGTTGGTGCAGGCAATGATATCTTCTGTCTCTCTCATTTACACTTTGAACGTGGGAATAGAAAAAGGATAGAACGGTGGGGGTTTCATCCTCTTGTTCATCCTTGTCTAGCATGCGTGTTTCAATGGGGAAAAGAGAGAGATAGAGTGTTTCTCACTGCGCAACTGTAAAAGAGAAGAGCAAAGTCGATTTGACCGCATGGACTGGTTTAGTGTTGATGTCACTCGATAAAAGTGAACCAGCAGGTGATTGGTCCATTTACATAAACCGATTTCCACTGGAAGAGGCGATCTATTCACCTCGTCATTGTACCATTCCTTGTTCCATTTTTGTTTTGTTTTTTGTTTGTTTTTTTTTTTGCCTGGCATTCTATTTAATTATTAGTTTTTGAGCAGAGGCGGTATGACCGTAAGGAGTGCCGGGAAATTTTCAAAGTCCCGATCGAGCCTGTAATAGAAATTTCTGATGCTAAATTATGTACATATTTCAACTTAGGGGGGCCCTTTCAAAGTTTTCCCTCCGTCGGCTACCAATTCCTCCTTTCTGCAGATCCTCCAGGAAGTTCGATTTAAACTCAGCGTTTTTACCGGTGACTTTTCGGACCCCAATCCAAGCTCTCCTGGCTTTGATCTTGAGACCACGGAATGACGGAAACATAAAATGTTCATGGAAGCATTCGTATATTGATTATGTAAGAATCACGTTATTTTGTGGAAAACGGATTACAAACTAGCTACACAGAAAAAAGTAGAATGTGTCTTAGGCACGAATTTGGGTTCACCGGCTATAATTTGGATCAGTTTTTTGCATGGGATACAATCAGATTGTGTCAACGAAACAATCTCATTGTGTCTTATAAATTCGTCTAAATTCGTGCCTACATCACACTCTACTTTTTTCTGTGCAGCTTATCATTTGCTTCATCGATAAACCGATCGTTAAAACAGTCTTTCGGTGACGCTATTGGTCGATAATTGTAAAACTCGGCTGTTGCTTTGTTACCATCGCTAAAAGTGCTTGTTTTATAAAATCCATCCACGAATAATCTCTAGAAAACGAGCGCTTTAGCAATGGTTACCACAACAACAGCCAAGTGTTAAAATTTTTAGACAGAAGCGTCAGTCTTAGATTGTCTTAATATGGTTGGATTAACGATGAAGTAAATTATCGGCCAGTAGGTTATGTTTGTTTTTCTTTAACTTCTCCCAATAATTACCTGTTAAAATTACGACAATCCATCATTCAAAGATAACTTGTATAACATTCAACTTCTAAAATCTAAGAAGTTGTCTGACATTTTCTTGTCCCTGATTGCATTTCAAAATGAATGTCATTCAGATTGATAATTTAATGGCCAAAGCGTCAATCATAGATTGTCTTAATGGTTGGATTATAACGATGAAGTAAATGATCGTCCAATAGATTATGCTTGTTAATCTTTGATTTTACTGAAAGAGTTACCTGTTGAAATAACGACAGTCTATTCATTCAGAGATCGTTTTTATAACATTGAAATCCTAAAATCTGAGGAGTCGTCTAATATTCTTCTGGTCCCTGATTGCACATAAAATAAAATGGCATTTTCATACTGATAATTTAATAGCCAAAGCATGAATACTTACATAACAGCATTGGTAAATTCAACGTTCATCCAACTCAAACAGCAGAATTGAGATCAGCGATCTCCATTTGGTGCAATTCAGCAATCAGCGGTCCATTTCTTCGCGAAGCATCTCTGCCTCAGAATCTGAAGTCAGGAGTTCATTTCGATCTCCACCCAGAGAAATAATTAATATGTTAAAGCGTGGACGAGCAGCGCTGATATTAAGCGGAATGAGGTAGGCACAGCGTTGTCAGATTTACAGCGAACAAAGGAATGCAGGTGTCGTTTCGTTTAACTGTGAATATTCGATTTTTTTTTTTAAACCGAAAGTTGGCAATGCTGCGAGGGCTCGAAGTCGTTTGCTTTCCTCGAGCCACAACGCGCTATGTTGTCAAATTGCCGCACCTACTCTTGACGTACTTCAAATGATCAGCTGATCATTAATAGGCTGATTCGTAGTGATGACATCACTATCAAATTGGATCGAAGCAAATGTTCTATCATGCTCACTCTCATATGGAGTTATCCATAAAAAATTAGATCCACATTTTCGAATGCAAATTCATGCTGTTAAACAACAATTTTTCTCAAATTTTACTGAGCCAATAGATTTCACGTAAGTAGTTTAAAGTACCTTTTCACTCCAACATAATTCTGGAAAGATCACAAGTGAATTTATAATCACAATTATATCGAACGATGTCTTGCGTTTTGCCCTTGTCTTACTCGCGGTCACTAAATGGACACATTACCACCATGGTCACTCAATCATTCTATCCTCTCATATTCTATTGAAGCTTGTTAGAGATATAAAATGTGGTAAGATGGTGCCGATAAACCCTTTTTCTAGAATTCCGAGCTCATAAGAAACTGTGGGTAAAAAGACAAGGAGAAAATATTGAACTTTCTTTGATGTAATATTAATTGTAAATTTTATATAAATAATTTAAATTAAATTTTTTAGACGCGTTACTGTACTTTAAGGTCCGTGGAATCTATTGGTGTAGTAAAATGTGAGAGAACTAGTTATTTACTACCGTGACTTTGCATTTGAAAAATTGGATCAGATTTCTTACGGGAAACCATGCGAGAGTGATGACACACATAGCCGTAGCCAGGATATTGTCTTTCTCTCTCTTAGCCCCTTTAACTGCGTGTGTTAGAAAAGGACAGAAATAGGGGCTGAAGTCACGTGACAGCCCCTATATCCATCCTTTTCTAACACATGCATTCAAATGGGCTAAGAGAGAGAAAGACAGTATCCTGGCTACGGTTATGGTGACACAGAACATTTGTTTGAATCCAATCATTTTCGTGACGTCGTAGTATAAATCTGTCTATTCAAAGTTCAAAAACTGCGTTTCACTTCTGAACCATCTGGCAACATTCGTTGGTGTTTCAGTGTTTGCACTGTAGGAAAAGGAAAACGCCATCAATGTTATTGTTGAAAGAAATTTGCAACCTATTCAATTCGAAAAACACACGTATGACCAAAAACTACTATTTTGACCAGAATCTGAGAAGAAAAAAAAACTAGAACATCAATTTCGGCTGTCAGCTGAATGAACTGGTCGAAAACAGAGGCTGTACTTTTGGTTTCGTTTTATCTGAGACTCAATTTACAGAAAATGACAGTCACTTGGTTTACTCACAATCCGTTCCAGTCCAAAGAAAAATAGCTTTCATGTCTGGGTCGCGCAAGAGTCCCGTGAGTAACCCTAACCTTTGTTACTCACTGACAGTCACTGTAGTTGAGGGTATACGCGCGGAGGTCGGCCATCGTCATTATATTGGATATGCGCCGTTTCAAACCGCAAAGAGCGCAGAGCCCTGCGTCAATTCGACCGTCGCCTAGTGGATGAAAACATGGTATTTCCCGGACATAGTTTTATGAATAAAAATCAAGATTATTAATTGTAAAAGGTAACTGAAAAATGAAAGAAATCATTCATTTTTAATCTTAAAATGAGTCACATTAGGGGGTGAAATCACTTTGGTAGAGCTGACAAAACCTTTGGTAAATAAATTACCCAGCAAAAGACTTTAGTCAGTAGCGAGGCGTGAAATTTGACAACGATGTACTTTCTCGATTTAAACTCACTGGAAGAATCGAACCCTTCGGTCATCGGCGATGACCAGATGTTTCGACCTTTCTAATGTGTTTAAAGGGGATAAAAGAAACGTTGCCAAATTGCACGCCTCGCCACTGACTTTAGTTGAATCAACCAAATCTATGGCTCACCGTTCAATGGTGGCTCGAGCAAAATGCCAACAATGGGTTCTCTCCATTCATTTAAATCTACGCCAAATAATCAATCTTCAGGGATATTCACACTCATAGACGGATACTTTTGAATTTTAGATCAAATGGCAAAAACGTGATTGCCAAGTAACACGAGCTGTCACTGGATTTACCCAGCAAAATCTCTTTAGTCAGGCGTACAAATCCCTTAATTGGTTCAACAAAAGTCTTTTGCTGGAGTCACTTTTTTATCAAAGGTTTTTTCAGCGCTATCGTAGTGTTTTTTTTTTTTTCTCCCAGTGCAAATGACATGGTTTTTACAAGTAAATATCGACAAAACAATATTTTGACGACATTTTTTTAATATCCAGAACAATCGATTATTCGATTTAGCGTACGTCGCGCCAATCCTCGCTGAACAAAGTCTATTGGAAAAAGAAACCAACTATACTCTATAGAGCAATGCCAGTTGACTCCTTTCTGCACTGCGGCCTCTTTGCGCTCGCCACAACCACGACCCGGGCGACGCGACGCCGGCCACGGC
Organism: Trialeurodes vaporariorum; assembly: GCA_011764245.1. Lineage (NCBI taxonomy): Eukaryota > Metazoa > Arthropoda > Insecta > Hemiptera > Aleyrodidae > Trialeurodes > Trialeurodes vaporariorum. The sequence continues at coordinate 5,020,024 of VMOF01000369.1, read as the reverse complement.
TGCTCAGCTCACTCCTCACTCCCCAGAGTCGATCGCGCGAGAAACAGCCACGGCCATAAAATGCAAAAGATCCTCAAAACTGCAACAGAGCAACGCCATGGAGCTCTAGCTGCGCTGCACCGACCGGCTCTGTCCGTGTCCGGCCTGGCCTGGCCTGGCTTGGCTTGGCCGGCTGGCTGGCCGCGGCACGGCACGGCTGCATAAAAGTGAGTCAATATCTAATTAAATACCTGGCTTCGGAGAGGGTTATGCTATGCAGCGGTGCAACTCCGAGGTCGGAGTCCGCTGGTGATGGGAGGGGGCACGGACAAGGAAAGAGAGGGGGCGGGTGGGTGGGGGAAAGGGGGGGAATGGGGGTTCGGTCTCACGCGAATCATGTGATTGATAGGATTGCCACCTATTAATCTGATTCGCGGTCGTCGCGCTACGCTCTCCTATGGGCCCCGCGCAGCGTAATCGTGCGTTGTGGGTGTTAATGTTTCGCCAATACTGCGAAGAGGGGCGAAAGGGAGGGGTAGATTGTGGGGGAGGGGGAGGGGGGAGGATCTTGATCGCGCCAGCGATGGAAGAATAGAAACGAACGCGGTAAACGATCTTATAGACGCCTACGCCGGACGTGGCGTCGCGACGCGACGGTGAACGAATCCGCGCCGCGGTTGCGATTGGTTGGTCGTCGGTCTAATCGCTAATTACGCTCCTTCTTCTTCTTCTTCTTCTGTTTTTGTGGGGAGGGGGGAGGGGGGAGGGGGGCAATACGACGTTTTAAAAATATGACGTCTTTGTGCGACACTATGCGAGAACAAATCCGTTCGGCAGAAAAATGTTGATTAAATCGCGCGCTGAAACTATTCCGAAGTACCTGGATTTTATCCGCGAATTGATTTGCGTTTAAAAATGCATCCGGCTACTTCCAACTGGGTTGAGAAGATGCAATCTAGCGATTCTGAAAAGCGCTTGTATATTGGTGTGCTTAACGCCTTTTAACATACGCTGCACTCCATTAAAGGCTTTTTTTTTGTTTTTGTTTTTTTTTTTTTGTTTTTTTTTTTTTTTGTTTGTTTTGTTTTGTTTTTTTTTTTTTTTTTGACAATGCGACGTTTTAAAAATATATGACGTCTTTTTGTGACACTGAAAACAAATCAATTCGGCAGGCAAATTATGATTAAATCGAGGTAAAATTAATGGCCTACGAATGAATTCTACTCGAGTTGATTGCGTCTTAAAAGAAACATCCTGCTACGTGCAAACAGCGTTGAGATTCTGAGAAGATGCTATCTAGTAATTAATTGTAATGGCAAACCTTTTTTTTTTAGGACAATGTGACATTTTAAAATATGACGTCTTTGTGCGACACTAGGAGAACAAATTTGTTCGGCTGAAAAAATTGGATTAAATTGCTAAAACATTCGTCAAATAAATTCTACGCGAGTTGATTGCGTCTACAAAACCCGGCTACGTCAAACAGCGTTGAGATTTTTCAGAAGATGCAATCAAGTAATTCTGAAATCAAACGCATGCACTAGGTGTGCTGAATATACGCTGCACTTTATTACCATCGTTTTGAAAGTTCAAAGAAATGCGAGCTTCCAGAACTTTTGATGAACAAGGGCTTGTGTACTTGTACACTGTGTAGTGTGTTCTGTGTAGTGTCAGTCGTAGTCGCGATTTCAGTGAGACTTCCTGTCTTCAGTCAGTGACACCTTTTTTTCACTTATTAATTCATTAGTTTATTTATTTTTGTTTTGTTTGTTTTTTTTTTTTCACTTTTCACCAACCATCACGTCGCGAGAAAGGTTCAATTTTATTTTTGATGTTTTCCGGATTTCTGAAACGACGAAATTTTTTCTTGTCCGCCAACTCGAACATCCAGGCTAATAATGAGCTAGACGAAAACGCCGACAATTTATTCCAAGGTAGGGGGAGAGAAGAGAACTAAATTCTGGAAAAAAAATCTTATTTAATTAATAAGAGAATGTCTGAGAGGTCTCTCTCTTTCACCGAAACTTTGGTGACCTGCAGACATCTCCGAAAATAAATTTTAGATAATGTTACAAGTTCATAAGTATTTTTTTTTTCAATGACCTTGGCTGTAAATTTCTCTCTGTGAGTCATGAAAAATCAATTTTATAAACGAAGCTGTAAGTACTTTTAACTCATTTGAATCGAAAGTAATGTGACAAGATAGTTAAAATTCGGTTCGCACCTCTGTGCAAGAACTATAACTTAGTGGCGAGGCGTGAAATTTGGCAACAATGTAGTTTCTCCATTTAAATTCACCAAATAGGTCGAACGCTTCAGTCATCGGCGATGACCAGGCATTTCGACCTTTGTAATGTGTTTCAATGGGAAAAAGGAACGTTGCCAAATCTATCGCCTCGCCACAGCTATGACCTGCAACAGAAAATCCTGCTTCATCAAAATTGAACTTTATACATTTTTCTATTACTCCAAAGAGTTTTATATTTTTTGAGGTAAACTTCCGCGAACAATTTTGCAGAGCTGTCTGAGTTTTCATATAAAAAAAACAAAAAACAAAAAAAAAAACACATTTTCCATGTGTGCATCTTTTTCACCAAATCTTGCCGTACAGAAATTTCACTATACTCTGAAATAAAAATAAAATTCTTTGAAACCTGCCGAGAAATGAAAGAATGAAAACTTCCACCGCAGGACAATTTAATTTGAAAGTCATAGTACGAAGAGCTTTGGTTGTCCGAATAAAGCCATCATGGAACAGACACTTAAAGTGGATGAAGAAAACTTCTGAAGACCGAAAGGATGGGGCGACTTTGAAAGCTAAGTCTGAAAGTCAATTCAATCAATCTCAAATAATATTCGAAAACCGCAAAATTAATTCTTTAAAACCAGCCGAGAAATGGAAGAATGAAAACTTCCACCGCAGGACAATTTCATTTAAAAGCCATACTACGAAGAGCTTTGGCTGTCCGAATAAAGCCATTATGGAGCAGACATTTAAAGTGGATGAAGAAAAATTCTGAAGATCGAAAGGATGGGACGACTTTGAAAGTTAAGCCTGAAAGTCAATCTGAAATATTCGAAAACAGCAAAATTCTTTGAAACCAGCCAAGAAATGAAAGAATGAAAACTTCCACCGAAAGAACAATTTCATTTGAAAGTCATAGTACCAAGAGCTTTGGTTGTCCGAATGAAACCATCATGGAACAGACACTTAAAGTGGATAAAGAAAAGTTCTGAAGAGCGAAAGGGTCTGGGAGGGAGGTGAGGGGAACTTTGAAAGTTCAGTCGGTGTTTAAGACATAGGAACGACGTAGGTACGTACGAGTGTGTGAACCGGAACAAGGAACTCAGGAACAACTGAGAGGGGGGGGGGGGGTCGAGGGGTCGAGGGTGCATCAAGAGGTGGATTTCCGAACCAATTGCTTTGGAGCTCATCTTTGTGACAAACGTTGTCTCCTCCAATTAAGGGGGCTCGGTATCCCATTTTCCGGATCAAAAACGTATCTCGTGTTTGCGAGTCAAGTGGTTTCCAGTCAAGAACTGAGATGCGATCGGGCTAATTCTTAAATTGACAGACCCGAGAGGAGTAGAGTATGAGCTCTATCTCCTCCGTCCCGCGTCCCTTGTTTTATTTCTTGTTACTTGTTCCGCTGTCTTATTCGTTCCCTCTTTCCCCTCCTCTTGAGCGGTCCGAAACGGCGGGAACGCGACAGACAGACGAACGGACGGGTGGACGGCTGCCGACGCGACACGATAAGGAACTTGCAGCGTTGCCGTTTTTAGCGAATTTCCGGTTTCTTAGAAAATACTAAAAAAACTTGCTACTATAGTCAAAAAAACAGTAGCGTATCGTGTAATTTGGCAACGTTTTCTTTTGTTCATTTAAACCCATATCAAAAATCGAATGAACTTTCATCTGAGGGTGCTCATGCACCGAACACGCAAATGCTCGATATTTCTGATAGGTTGAAATAAGAAATTAAAACGTTGCCAAATTGTACGCTATACCTCACTGTCAAAAACCGGACATGGAAAATTTTTAAAAGCTATTGTCTGCTGCTTTGATTTGATTTTGCTTCGTAGTATATTTGTTGTGGTGACCCACTATATGTGGTCTGCAATCGTTAAAAAATGGCCAACTATCAGATAGTAAATTTCTGATGAATTTATCATTTATACAGACTTTCAAGGTCAATTTTAATTCTGCAGAACTCTTTTTACAAGTAATTTAAAGCTATAAATGTCGATGGAAAGTTTTAAATTAAGTTAACAATGTCGAAAACAATTATTTTTAACAGTAGCGAGGCGTGAAATTTGACAACGATGTACTTTCTCCATTTAAACTTACTGAAAGAATCGAATGCTACGGTCACCGGCGATGACCAGATGTTTCGACCTTTCTAATGTGTTTAAAGGGAAAAAAAGAAACAATGCCAAATTGCACGCCTCGCCACTGATTTTTAATTACTTCTTTTCTCTGATTTTTGGCCACTTTTGTTTTCGATCTCAGACCATAGTGCATCGCCTTGAATCGGGATTAAATATATTTTAAAATGATGAATTGAAAATCAAAAAAATTCAGTCAAAAGTTGATTAAATTATCTAGAAATTTCAGAAGGTCTATCAAAAATAAGAAAAAAAAACATATAGAAAACATCATAAATAATATTCGGTAACAATGTTTATCATCTCAAAAGTTTACAAATTTTTTGGTACTTCTTTTCGATCTCAGAAGTGAGGCCCCTCTGAATGCAGAGAATCGTCAGTATTTCGGGCCGGACTCTACACCACCCAGTGTCGTAGCGTGTAATCTGGAATCGTTGCATTTAGCCTGTTTATAAAATCATAATGAAAAAGATCGCAATTCTGGGGACGCACTCCTAATATTTCGACCTTTTTCATGACTTTAAATGGACTAAATGCAGCGTTGTGGCACATGCCACCGCTGACTCAAAAGGAGCTCAAAAAATAGGGACACGTGCGACTGTGCACATAGAAAATTAAAACAAGAGCCCATAAATTATGTCCAAGAGAAGTTTTCGAAAAGGAACTGGGCTAATTCCTGGCTAATTTTACCCAACGCAAAGATTCTATATTTCCACACACGAGGGGTTCCATTCATAAAAATCAGAAGTTAAGCTCTTTGACAAATGCTTACATGCGCTGCTCACCACACATACCTATACAATCTTTATCCTCGCGTATTAAAAAAAAAAGTAAAAGAAAAGAGAAAAGGATTTTATAAATAAAATTGGAAATGTGAGGAAGGAAATGAGAGGAGGGAAATTAAAGGATCTGAAACGAAAAGACCAAGAAAAAAACAGTAATAATTCATTGACTGGAAGCTTCATGCACTTTTCTTACAGCGTAACAAAAATTAATTTATTTTCGTGGTCTAAATTTAAATTCCCTTCTCTTTCCTTCCCATTTTGTTCTCTCGTGTCTCCTGATGGCCGAAACGATTCCCCCTCTGATGACACCGTTCACCGTGATTCTTCGAGTTGGTTTGAAAGAGCGCGCAATTTTTCTTTTTCTTTTTCTTTTTATTTCGTGAAATATAGACAAGGTTTTTTCTGCAATGACGTCAGGGGACTCTCCGTCAATCAGATAAGAATTCAGATGCTTCTTTGCATATTTTTGTTTGAATATTTTCTCTAGGGGTAGGAACCCTTCCTTTGTGGACCTAAAAAATTTTATTGTGGTCATGTTTGTTTAGTGATGATAACTCCCAAGGACTACGGTGTCATTGGAAAGGAAATATGGAATATTTGGGTTGTGGAGATGATTCAGTTCTAAAATGGGGCTCTAGCAAACTTTCGCAGGGGCGCCATTTCAGATTTTCCTTGGGGGGGGGGGCGCAAGGCCCTCCAAAAATTTGGATGACTTTTTTTTTTTTTTTTTTTTTTTTTTTTTTTTTTTTTTTTTTTTTTTTTTTTTTTGCCGTGCATCTTCAAAAAAAAATCTCTGGCTTGATTTTCAGGCCACATTGAAAATCCTTGGGGGAGGGGCAATTGCCCTCCTTGCCCTCCCCCTAATGGCGCCACTGAACTTTCGCTTTAAGCAAATGAATAGTTAGAGCTGATGTAAAAACCGGCGAAAATCACGCAAATCACACTGAAAAAGTCTAAAACTCAGAAAACAGCTGTAGCAGCAAACTCGTAATGACGGAGCTTCGCGGGTATCATGGGAGAGATTCCTGTCTAATTTGTCTATTTCTCTACGGAAACAGAGATATGTCTCAAATTCAATGAGAATCTCTCATGATACCTGTGTAGCTTTGCTATTACACACGATCCTAAGAGCGAATTTAATGATTTTCCAGAGTACTTATCATTAGTTTTACAGGTTTTTATGCAAGAATCAACCATTCAATCACTCACCTGTAGTAAAAGTTTGCTAGAGCCCCATTAAAATGAGCTCATTGTCCGAGGTTGGTTAAATCATGCAAAAATAGCGCAGTTCAAATCTTCCTTCACTCAGCCGAAACTTCAAATATTTTTTGTTTGAATCTGAAAATAATTTGCCGATGCTGCGATCTCTACTTTCATATCTGGAAAGACATTCTGCGAATTTTTGCGCTTTACAAAGTTGTGATCATAAACAAGAACGGCATAATTGATCTGTTCTTTCTGCGCATCTCAGAAACACCGGGAAAAAAACAATAAACATAGATAGATTCCAAAAAAATTTTATTATAAAATTTTCGCATGATATATCAAAAATATTCGACTTTCCATTGTTTTAAAAAGAAAACCGAGACCCTATACTTTCTTTATCTGGGAAGACATTCTGCGAATTTTTGCGATTTAAAAGGTTAGATCAAAAGCATGAACGGCATAATTGATCTATTTTTCTGCGCATCTCAGAAATGAAAAAAAAATAGTAAGCATCAATAGATTCAAATGAAATTTTCGCATGATGTACTCAAAAATACTCGACTTCCATTGTATCAAAAAAGCTGAGACTCTCTATTTTCTTTATCTGGAAAACATTTTGCGAATTTTTGCTTTCTCTTTTTCTTTTTTTTACCTTTTTTTTTCCTTCTATTTTTTTTTTTAGCCCTTCTACGACTGAGTTTCGGGGCGGGGGGGGGGGGGCTGAGCTTTTAAAATTTTTCCCCCTGCCTCTTCGACGGACTGCTACTGGATGGAACTCGACTCAAGTCATACAGTGTGTCCATCGAATGTTTAAACCCCCTCTCCTCTCCTCACCCATCATCCGATGCTGACAAAAATAAATCATCAGCATAACAAACCAATTCAACTGTTTTGATGAGTGGAAATTGGAGTGCGGGCGTTGGTCAGTTGGAAATTTTTCCTTTGAAACGGCAAGCAGGGGGTAAATTGGCCGCAAGCGCCCGTCAGATTCGAAAGTCACAATCAGTGCGAGCAGGTGAGAGGGAAATTTAAAAAATGATGCAAAAGTGAAAGGGGTCTATTCAATCGGTCAAGGCCGACGCAAATCTTCAATACCTCGTAGGAAATACGAAGACTCAGAAGCAGGAAAGCCGACGCGAAGATAACAAGTGCCGTGCCTTGCCGAAAATGAGTGAAACCCGACGCGACATTTGTGCGTGTGAGGGGAGTGTGGGACTGATATGCGACGGCTCTCCCACTCCACTCCGCCCGTTCCGCCCCACTACCCCCCTCGCCTGCGTCGAGTGAGGAGTACGAAGAGTGGCCGAACCGACACATTGAAGGCGCAACTTAGCTCAAAAAAATCTCGCGACAATCTTAAAATCGTTGATAGTACGCTATACCTCACTGTCAAAAACCGGACATGGAAAATTTTTAAAAGCTATTGTCTGCTGCTTTGATTTGATTTTGCTTCGTTGTATATTTTTTGTAGTGACCCCTATATATGTGGTCTGCAATCGTTAAAAAATGGCCAAGTATCAGATAGTAAATTTCTCATAAATTTATCATTTATATAGACTTTCAAGGTCAATTTTAATTCTGCAGAACTCTTTTACAAGTAATTTAAAGCTATAAATTCGATGGAAAGTTTTAAATTAATTAACAATGTGGAAAAAAATTTATTTTTGCGTGAAATTTGACAACGATGTCTTTCTCCATTTAAACTTACTGAAAGAATCGAATGCTTCGGTCACCGGCGGTGACCAGATGTTTCGACCTTTCTAATGTGTTTAAAAGGGGAAAAAAGAAACAATCCCAAAATTGCACGCCTCGCCACTGATTTTTAATGACTTCTTTTCACTGATTTTTGGCCACTTTTGTTTTCGATCTCAGACCATAGTGCATCGCCCTTTAAAACGGGATTAAATATATTTTTTAAAGATGAATTGAAAATCAAAAGAATTCAGTCAAAAGTTAATTAAATTATCTAGAAATTTTAGAAGGTCTATCAAAAATAAGAAAAAAAAAAAAAAAAAAAAAACATGTAGAAAACATCATAAATAATATTCGGTAACAATGTTTATCATCTCAAAAGTTTACACATTTTTTGGTACCTCTTTTCGAACTCAGAAGTGAGGCCCCTCTGAATGCAGAGAATCGTCAGTATTTCGGGCCGGACACACCACTCAGTGTCGTAGCGTGTAATCTGGAATCGTTGCATTTAGCCTGTTTATAAAATCATAATGAAAAAGATCGCAATTCTGGGGACGCACTCCTAATATTTCGACCTTTTTCATGACTTTACACGGACTAAATGTAGCGTTGCCATATTGCACATGCCACCTCTGACTCAAAATGAGCTAAAAAAAAAAAAAAAATAGGAACATGTGCGACTGTGCACTAGAAAATTAAACAAGAGCCCATAAATTATGCCCAAAGAGAAGTTTTCGAAAAGGAACTGGGCTAATTCCGGGCTAATTTTACCCAACGCAAAGATTCTATATTTCCACACACGAGGGGTTCCATTCATAAAAATCAGAAGTTAAGCTCTGTGAAAATGCTTACATGCGCTGCTCACCACACATACCTATACAATCTTTATCCTCGCGTATTAAAAAAAAAAAAAAAAAAAAAAAAAAAAAAAAAAAAAAAAAAAAAAATAAAAGAAAAGGAAAAAAGGATTTTTAAATAAAATTGGAAATGTGAGGAAGGAAATGAGAGGGGGGAAAATTTAAAAGGATCTGAAACGAAAAGACCAAGAAAAAAACAGTAATAATTCATTGACTGGAAGCTTCATGCACTTTTCTTACAGCGTAACAAAATTAATTTTTTTTTCGTGGTCTAAATTTAAATTCCCTTCTCTTTCCTTCCCATTTTTTTCTCTCGTGTCTCCTGATGGCCGAAACGATTCCCCTCTGATGACACCGTTCACCGTGATTCTTCGAGTTGGTTTGAAAGAGCGCCGCATTTTTCTTTTTCTTTTTCTTTTTATTTCGTGAAATATAGACAAGGTTTTTCTGAAATGACGTCAGGGGACTCTCCGCCAATCAGATAAGAATTCAGTTGCTTCTTTGCATATTTTTGTTTGAATATTTTCTCTAGGGGTAGGAACCCTTCCCTTGTGGACCTAAAAAATTTTATTGTGGTCATGTTTGTTTAGTGATGATAATTCCCAAGGACTACGGTGTCATTGGAAAGGAAATATGGAATATTTGGGTTGTGGAGATGATTCAGTGCTAAAATCGGGTTCTTGCAAACTTTCGCTTTAAATGAATGAATAGTTAGAGCTGATGTAAAAACTGGCGAAAATCACGCAAATCGCTCTAAAAAACTGTAAAATTTAGCATTAACTCAGAAAACATCTGTAGCAGCAAACTTCGTAATGGCGGAGTTACGCGAGTATCATGGGAGAAATTCCTGTCTAATTTGTATTTTTCTCTACGGAAACAGAGATATGTCTCCAATTAAATAAGAATCTCTCATGATACATGCCTAGCTTCGTTATTACGCACGATCCTAAGAGTGAATTTTATGATTTTCCAGAGTACACATCATTATTTTTACAGGATTTTATGCAAGAATCAACCATTCAATCACTCGCCTGTAGTAAAAGTTTGCTAGAGCCCCATTAAAATGAGCTCATTGTCCGAGGTTGGTTAAATCACGCAAAAATAGCGCAGTTCAAATCTTCCTTCACTCAGCCGAAACTTCAAATATTTTTTGTTTGAATCTGAAAAGAATTCGCCGATGCTGCGATTTTCTCGAGAAATTCCCACTTATTGCTAGAGGAAAAAAAAAAAAAAAAAAAAAAATCTGATTCAATTTAGATTCTTCATTGCGGTCGACCTCTTGACAAACAACCAGCAACTTTGAGTTTGCTGTTTGAGTCCAATTTAAGAAACGCGTTGTTTTGAGGATGCATGATATGAGAAATTAAGAAAAGCTAAACAACCGGTTTTTGACTCCGTCACCATGTACGCGCCACAGATTAAAACTCCTATAAAATTTCTCGTGTCCTTCTACCCACACGAGCCGTCCAAAGGTGTGAAACCGTACGGTAGCAGTTCAAATCTTCCTTCATCAGCCGAAATTCAAAATTGTAATACTCTCAAATCTAAAAAATTCGTTTTAGCTGTTTTTCTCGAGAAATTCTTATCTGCTAGCCCACTATGAACAGTTATAAAATAAAAATTTAAAAAAAAATTTTTTTTTTTATTCAATTGGCGCTAATTATTTCGACTTAAACAACGCACGTCCTCGGGACAGTTGCGGGGATATGACCGCTTAGTGCTTTTTAGTCATGATATAGATTCGAGAAAGTGAAACCCAGCCGGTGCCATCTGCCGCACCATGAAACGCTCCATATAAAATATTAACAACGAATTGTTCTGTGACTTCACCCCCTGAATTCGATATTTTACATGAGTTTAAATGGATAGAATACATTGTTGCCAAATTGCACGCGACGCCACTGTGTGCACCACCGTGCATCTCCAATAGTTTGAACTTTTCCATGCATTTAAAAGGACGAAACGCATTGTTGTCAAATTGAACGCGAGGCCACTGCTTGGAACCAATCATTTTAAAATTGCCTCCAATAAATTATTACCATGTCCAGTGTTGCCAGATTGGGATGAAAAAGCCGTACGCTTTACATTGATTTAAATGGGGACGGTACGGCTTTTTACCCTCGATCTGGCAACACTGACCATGTCACACTTCTTCTTTTAAGTTTTCCAGTTTTTTCAGGGTTTCAGCTCCATTTTTGGAAGGAAGATTTCACTGTACCAAGTAATGAACGTTTTGCAAGCTTTGAAATCCAAGTTCTTGGTACTATGACCTGTGACAGCCAAACATATGACTCAAGCACATAACCCCCTTCCTCGTCAGTTCACATAACAACTCTGTAGTTCACATAACCAAAGTCTTCATACTATATGCAGTTTAATTAACCGAGGTTGTTAAATTTAAGAGAACGTCTCACCCTTTCAGTTTTCCAGTTTTTCCAGGGTTTCAGTTTCATTTTTGAAGATTTCACTGAACTAAGTAACGAACGCTTAGCAAAGCTTTGACACCTAAGTCCTCGGTGCAGTGAGTTGTGACCTGTGACAGCCAAACTCATGGCACACAAGCACATAACAAAACGACCGTCCTCATAGTTCACATAACCAAAATCCTCATACGCTACTCAGTTTGCGTAACCGGGGTCGTTGCATTAAGAGAACGTCTTTCTGTTATACAGGATTCAAAATAATTCTTGATCGCGTAACTCACGAGAGAAAATCGGACGGAGAAAAGTGAAAGAAAGTATGTTGCGTTTAAAAGAAACAGTAGGCTGCAGTAGCGCACCGAGAGTTTCTTCATCTCTCTCTTTTCTCTATTAAAAAACGTATGTTAGACAAGAATGGACAACGGGATAAAACCCCCTCATTCTGTTCTTTTCCTACTTATACATTCAAATGGGAAATGAGGGAGATGGAAGAGATCCTGGTTGCGCCAGTGATAGGCTGAGCAGCAATCATGCAGGCTGATTCACCGTTTATGATCAGACGAATGTGATGAGGACGGATGAAATGAATCAGAGCCATCAGCGCAGCGCCATCAGAGCCAATCAGCATTTTGGATTCCCTCTCTTTATTTTAATCCCCGGTCTTCAACATTCAATTGTTTCGACACGCCTTTCACCGCGTTGTTGTCTTGATTTGCCCCGCACCGCGAGCGCGTCGCTTTAAAACGCTCGCGAGCAAGCGGGGAGTGCGGTAAGCGCCTTCAAACGGCTTCGATTTCGGCAGCAACATCATCTATTAATACGGAGACGACATGACACTCTGCGCTATTAAACGCTTTTGCTTCGCGTGTTACTATGCACGGTATATATTGGATGCATCGGTGTGTCGGTGCGTGTAAGAGAATGTAAGTGTGTGTGTGTTTGTGTCTGTTTCTTGTGTGTGTGTGTACTCACCTCACTCATTGCCCTGTGCGCCTGCTATCGGCTTGAGACTCCTGTTTTATTCCCGACGCGACGGACGCGGACGGCGCCGCCCGAGGTTGCCAGTTGTTGAGGAAAAAGATCGGCTTACTTTGCGTTGAGAGAGAATTGGAAGTTGGCGAATTTTCCGCTGTAAATTTTATGAATAACCGATGCTGGTAAAAAATAAAAATAAAAAAAAAAAAAAAAAAAAAAAAAAAAAAAAATATGCCTGATTTAGATTGAGAAAGAAAGGGAAGTAAGAATTTTCCGTTGGAGTCTCACGGGTGATTGATGCTGATAAAAAGATAAAAATAGAATCCGATGCTGAAAGGTTTGATATGCGATTCTAAATGATTGTTTCTGTGAAATTAATTGCATCAAAGATCGAAATGAATTATCATTATTCTATGTAATTGAATCAACGCACGGTTGTTGGGATACTTGAAAAAAAAAAAAAAAAAAAAAAAAAAAAAAAAAAAAAAAAAAAAAAAAAAAAATACACCCACTTAACCTTTTACGACTAGATTACGCAGTCACGTCAATGTTCGATCGCATAAATTAGGTGAGTAGTTAAATATTGCTACACCGGTGTGCTGATTTTGCATACGCAAATTATTGAAGGCCCTTGATAATTTTTTTATTCCCCCCCCCCCAAATAAATGATAACTTTGGAGTCGTAATATTATTGTGAATAAAAAAAACTGACATTGAGTGAGACAGATCTAGTCAGTGAGTAGTTAAATATTCCTAAACTGGGATGCTGATTTTGCATACACGGTTTATTGAAGGCGCTCGATGAAACATTGTTTTCAAATGGTGACAATTTGGCTTGGCAATAATTATTATTTAGAATGAATTAAAAACTGAAGTGGTCTGAGAAAAATCTAATCTGAGGTTAGTTAAATATTTCGACACCGGGCTGCTGATTTTGCATGTGCAAATTATTGGAGGCGCTTGAGAAAATATTATAGTTTTTCTTCAAATCTAAGATAAATTTGGTTACCGTGAATAAAAAAAACAAAAAAAACTGGTATTGTGTGCGACAGATCTTGTCACAGAAACGAATGAACTTGGTATTGCAAAAAAACCAAATGGGAAGAGGGTGGCAATTTCCCATGTGACCTGACGATAGTCCTGTAGATGCTGTAGAGAAAAACTGAGAAAAACTTCGTGGATCAAATTTTACCGAAGTATTTTTCTCTGTGAACATAATAGACGAATGGGGCAGTTGCAAGGGTCTGAAATGTTGTGTTTTTTATCAAGAAAATGCAAGTACTTGATGAGCTGAGCACAAAGATGCCTTTGGTTTCTAATTAAGTCCCATCTTGCTCCGAAGATGCAATTTTGGCCCAAAATACATTGTTTTAAATGGGGATTCCGCGTAGTGACGTCACTACACACACGATTTTTTACAACTTTACACGTATGTATCTCCAAAACCTGGTCACTTAGGAAAAAACCAAAGGCACCGTTGTTTTCAGCTCACCAAAAACTACAATTTTCTTTATAAAAAACACACAATTTCAGACCCTTGCAACTGCCCCATTTTAAAATCCTAAACATTTTTCGAGGGAAATCAGGCAACGCCGCGGACGCCGGGGGACGTCGCGACGTGAAGACGGACGCCCAGTAATTTTGATTAATTGTGGTTGAACCATAAAAAATTATCATGCGCTCCTCTCCTCTCGCCGTGCGTCTGAATGTACATTGCGCCGTGTATATTGTGTGAGTGTGTGTGAGTATGTGAGAGTAAGTTTGTGTTGGTGCTGGTCCTGTCCACGTCTTGGCCTGTGTTTACCTACGTTTATTTCTGCGCGCTGCTCTGAGTGTTGAGCACCGCCAAACTAGTCATTTGCCGAATGAGTGAAGAGGTGGGAGGGGACTGGTGTAGGGGTGGAGTGGGGTGGGGGGAGCGGGTGGGGGGAGCGGTTGGGGGGAGCGGGGTGGAACGGGAGTGGAGCGGGGGAAAAAGGGAGAGGGAAAGGGAAATATCATTAATGATTAATTTACGTGCTGAGGTTGAAAGTTGAAACAACCAAATCATCACTGGGATAAAATGGCTACACCTGAATGAATTTAATCTTAAAATTATAATTTTTATTCCGTTTAATGTCCGCTTGGTTTGGCTCTTTTTTTCCGTCTCTTTTAGTAAGTTTTCTTTTTTTTCATTTGCCTTGGACAACCTTATGTATTCAAAGGCGGGTCCAGTAATCTGGCAACAGTGCATCATTTCCATTTGAATGCGTGAGAACAATCGATTAGTAAAAGGGTCATGGCTTCCTCGAGAATCGATTGTTTCTCATACTTTCATAAGGGATGAACCCATGGTTGCCAAATTGCTAGATCCGCCCATGGTTGTAGTATTTAGATAATTTGCGGTCGGTTGTAAATCCTCATGTTGATCGGATTTTATTATTGTTCGACTTAAAAAACCAGAAATGATATCAATCCCAATACACTCTTAATAAAATCCATCCATAGGCTTGGTGTTGCGAGAGACTGCCAGCGAAAAGGAAAAAATTAAATAAATAAATAAATAAATAAATAAATAAATAAATAAATAATAAATAAATACATAATAAATAATAAATAAATAAATAAATAAATAAATAAATAATAAATAAATAAATAAATAATAAAATAATAAATAAATAAATAAATAAATAATAATAAATATAAATAAAATAAAATAATAAATAAATAAATAAATAAATAAATAAATAAATAAATAAATAAATAAATAAATAAATAAATAAATAAATAAATAAATAAATAAATAAATTAAAAAAAACAATAATTAAGTTTTTACCGAGAAAAAAAAAACCATTCCAAATATTTTGGTCAAAAAAAAATTATTTGATCAAAATACTTTGGAATTTAGCGTAGTATTTGTAGAAAAATTCAAAGAGCAAGCTTACTTAGTTTAGTTTAAAGTGGGCTTTACACTGATTGCGAGAAAAAATTATAAATTTATATTTACCGCGGTAACGAGAATGTTTTTTAGTAATTTCTTAATTAGAATTCCGGTTAAAGTTACAAGAGCTTCCGTTGCTTCTACTAAAATTTTGGTTATACATCCGGTTACAATTATCAGAGTTCCAGTAATGAAAGCGTTAATGATAAAATGCTTGTATTTGTAAGTGAACATTTTTCTCATTATACATATAGCATAATTAAGCTACACTATACGTTTTGAATATTTATGCAAGAGCTCGGCAAATGTAGGAAAACGTGCACCAAAGAAAAATAAAAGGAATTACTCAAATGAACTTTCTCTTGTTTTTCTTGGCGTTATTATACTGATTACTGAGTAGGGTGAGAAAAACTCCTGTAATACTTGAATTTCATAATGCTTGAAATCATTAAATTTCTCACCCTATTTAAAAGTTGGACTCGAAAGGAAAGTGAGAATGCGAGAACTAGAGAAGAGGTGAAGAGAGAGAGAGAGAGAAGAGAGAGAGGAGAGAGAGAGAGAGAGAGAGAGAGAAGAGGGAGATCAAAGTAGTGGGAGAATGTGAGGAGAGATAGCAAGCTTCATGGCAGACGTTCCAGGAGGTCCACAAACGGTGAACATTCCTCAACTAATTTAAACTCGTGTTTTAAACTCGATTGGAACGCGTATAAATCTCTCTCCCTGATAGACTGAGGGTGCCGTGACAATTCCTCTTCTTTTCTTTCATTTGTCCGTTTACTTATTTACTCAGTTATTTAAATATTTATTCGTTTATTTGTTTAAGTATATGCGAGTACCCTTGAATATGGCCAGAGAATAAAAAAACAAATAAATAAGATCATGAGTATAGAGAAACAAACAAAAAAAAACAGAGACGAATGCCACCATCCGTGATATTATTTTCGATGAAATTTTTTTTTTTAAAAAGTATAAACGCAGTGAAAAATTGGGTCGTTCGTTCCGCATCGGATGCGTCGTTCTCCTCTGCCAAAACTCACGAACGCTCCAATTTTTCTATAATCTGCTTTTACTTTAAGTGTTTTCCGTTTGAAAATATAATATTGTAGAGTTCTGTTCCCGTATTTATCCAAAATTTATTCATGTATTTCATCAATTTATTCATTTATTATTTTTTTATTTTATTTTATTTCATACTGTTGAGTGTAGAATCAATGCACGTAATGGGACTCTTGCAAACTTTTGCTGTGAGCAAATGAATATAGTCCAAGCAGATGTAAAAAAACCGCGAGAA